>JAMKQA010027443.1:0-40053 GCA_024699735.1 Posidonia australis
ATTTGGACTAGAAAGACCGAGTTTCTCGGGCGTACGAGGGTGCCTAACACCTTCCTCGTGCGTAATAGGAATCCTTACCCATCCTCTGGTTAGCAGACATCCAGCCTTCACATCTGCATCCCATGCATTCGTCCTTTTTTGGTTTTCCTCGTCTTTCCCTTAAAAGACTAGGTAACGACTCCACTTTTCTTTTTCTTTTTTTTATCCTTGCGCCTTCGCCGTCATCGGCATGGCTGTGGTCTCCTCCTCCTCTCCACCCCCCTTCCCTCCGGGTCCGGCATGGTCACACTCGACATGCATGTTTCAGCCATCTGGATCATTGTCGTAGGGCTGGAATTCGGGTGTCTCACCGTCTTCATCCATATCATCATCCTCTTCCTCAAAAGCGATGATCTATGATATAATTTCCTCTTTGATGGTCAGGTTAGTGATGTCAAAGGAGAGGATGTGTTCTGATTTCTTCCCCTGATGATTCTTCAGGATGGTCACACTAAATTTAGTGTTCTTGTATCTACATTGTGTAACCTCTAGCTCTTTAATAGTGGGCTCTACTGACTGGTCGGGTTGCTCCGTTTCCTCGGTTCCTGATACTATTTTTTGGTTTTTCTAATTTTTTTAGGTTTTCTGGATTTTTTGATTTTTTTTTTTTTTTTTTTTTGGGTTTTCTGTAGTATGTACAAAGGGTGTTTTTTTTGCAAGAGCAAAGAAGGAGACCCTCAAAATGTATAAAGAGGAAAAAATGTACAAGTGTAGGTTGGAGATAGATCCAACCCCATGCCCACGCATGACAAGGCACAAGGCCAGACAGTCCTAAGACCAAGGACAGACAAAAAATCCTGACCAATCACAGAAAAGGAAAAACAGGACAAAATGTCAAACAAACGAAGCCCAAACCACACAAAAGAAACGGGCCAGCCTGACAAAAAACAGTATTCAAGGCGCCCCGAACCCGAGAGGACTGCCGTGCAGCATCGCTCAACAGAACAATGGTGGGCAACAGCGCCATGCAAAACATCATCAAAAACATTGCAGGCCCAGCTCAAGTAGAATGGCCCTGGCGGAGCGAGCAGAGTAGCCCTCCACGAAGGTCCTCCGGTTCCTCTCTTGCCAGATGCCGTAGACCCCGTCGATGATCAACAGCACCAACGTGGCGCGATCACAGTTGGATCTGAACTGCGTCCAGCGGGTGGAGAATTCACGCCAAACATCATCACCAATCATCGCAGTACCCATGGGATTCACCCGAATCCCAGCAGAAGCCCAGACCTGGGCAGAGAAATGGCAGAACCAAAGGAGGTGGTCGAGGGACTCTTCAGTTGCTGCGCACAGATTGCAGCGTGAGACAATCATGATACCACAGCGCCTCAAAATATCATGAGTAGGGAGAGCGTGCCGGAGAGCATGCCAAGAGCAGATGGCACGGCGAGGGAGAACAGCCTTGTGCCAGATCAGGGAGGACCAAGTGACCTTCAGAGAACGCGGGCGGATTGCCTCCCACGCCGAACGGTAGGAAAAACACTTCCCCGAGGGAGTCCAGGTAATCCCATCGTCGCCCCCAGAAATGGGTGTGCCAAGGATAGCAGGCCAGAGGTCATGCATGTCGAGAGTGGTGGGCAGGGGAAGCAGCCAGCGACCATCACCAACAAACTGGCTAACTGGACAAGAATCCGAGCAGTGCTGGTCAAGTTGTAGTCGACGCGCAACGGTGGAGGGGATACCGTCCGGGAACCCCTGGATCCAGGGGTCATGGAAGAAAGAGGTGCGACGACCGTCCCCAATACAATAAAGCAGGAGCGGCTTGGCAACATCGCGCATCCGCAGTATGCATCTCCAGGCCCAGGACGCACGATTGGGCAGTCGGGCACACCAGATGGAGCGGTCCCTAACATATTTTCGTCGCATCCACTTGACCCAGAGCGCTTTATGGTTGGTCGCCAGATCCCAGAAGAGCTTCAAAAGGCCAACCTGGTTACAAGTACTGACACTGCGGATGCCTAGCCCACCCTCCTCCCTGGGAAGACAGACGTCCTTCCAGGAAACGAAAGAGCAACCCGAGGACCCATTACCAAACCAGAAGAAGCGCATCATTTTCCGGTCGAGCTCACAGGTGACACTAGTAGGGAGCGCAAAGGTGGACGTCCAGTAGATGTGGATGGTGGAGAGGACCGAGCAAACGAGGACCAGCCTACCCGCGTAGGAGAGAAGCTTGGCTTTCCAAGTTTCGAGTCGCCGATCCATGGCCCGCAGCAGGGGAGCACATTCCGCCGCAGAGAGTCTCTTGGGCGATAGGGGGAGTCCCAGGTACCTCACTGGGAACTCACCTTCAGGGAAGTTAAGGTGGGCAGAGATCCAGCTGCGATGGTGGACGGGCCCATCGAAGAAAATGGCACACTTGTGGTGGCTAATTTCCAGCCCCGACAGCGAGGAGAATTTGTTCAAGAGAGTTCTCAGACCTCTGGCGTTCTTCTTGTCAGCCTGGAGGAAGACCATAAGGTCGTCGGCAAAGATCAGGTGGGAGACAGAGAGATCCCCGACCTGCGCAGGATCGAGCTCGCCGTTGGTAGTCGCGCACTTGAAAAGATCGGATAACGTCTGCATCGCTACAACAAAAAGGTAAGGGGAGAGGGGGGCCCCTTGACGGATGCCATTAGCAGAGGAGCACCAGTCAGACCTCGTCCCATTGATGACTGTGGCGAAGTCATACTTCATGCAAGCCTCCATCCAGCTGATCCATCGCACAGAGAAACCAGCACGGCAAAGGGCCGAGCAGATGAAGGGGCGGTGGACCGTGTTAAAAGCCCGCTGGAGGTCAAGCTTGACACACATGTAACCCCTCTGCCGCGAGACGTGCATACTGTGGCAGATCTCGTGAGCCAGCAGGATCGCGTCGCCGGAGGATCTCGTGAGCTCACAGGTGGCCAGCGGCTTGGTTCGTGTCGATTAGGTGAGGAAGCCGCGTCTTGAGACGGTTCGCCAAGATCTTCGAAAGGATCTTGTAGAGGACATTGCACAGCGCGATAGGTCTGAAGTCCTCCAAGGTGTTCGGGACATCCTTCTTAGGCACGAGGCACAGCAGCGTACGGTTGATCCGCTTCGCCAGATTGGAAGTGCGGAAAAAATGGTTAACAACCTCCAGCAGATCATCGGAGATGATAGGCCAAGCAGACTTGTAGAAGTGGCCATTGAAGCCATCCTCCCCAGGGGCCCTGTCAGGGTTGATGCTCCAGCTAGCCTCCCGCAGTTCCTCCTGCGTCATCGACGAGCATAAGAAGGAGTTATCCTCGGCCGAGATGGTGTTGCAGGGGAGGTGGTGAGGGAAGGTGTCTCCAGCATGCGGGGAGTTGAAAATGGACTGGAATCTGGAGTAGAACAGAGAGGAGATCAGAAGCGGGTCTTCCACGTTCTCCCCCTCGAAGGAGATGCGCTGGATGAGGATGCGAGTGCGGCGCGCCTTGGTGGTTGCATGGAAGAATGCAGTGTTGGCGTCCCCGTCCTTCAGCCACCGGATTCTGGAGTGTTGCCAGGCAATCATCTCCTCCCTCCAGTAGAGGTCCTTGAGTTGGCTCCGGTAGTTACTCTCAGCCTGTAGAAAAACTGAGGAGCCCAGATCCCGTGCGAGCGCATCCTGCATTGCAAGGAGCATGGCCTCACAGGTCCTGATCCTGTCCGGGATACGCTGGAAACTGCGTGCAGCCCAAGAGCGGACACGGCTGCGCAGGGCAGTGAGTTTCTGGATAAAACAAGATGAGGGGTTCCCCCCTCGGTGAGTTTGCCAGCAGTCCACCACCAGCGGAAGGAAGTCCGAGTGTCTACTCCAATGGTTATAGAATTTGAACGAGTGTTTCTGTTTCCCTAGGACCCGCACCAGGGAAATAAGCAGAGGGGAGTGGTCGCTGAGGAACTTGTGACCCGCGAAAGTGTTGTAGAGTGCAAACGCGTCAAGGAAGTTGGAGGAGATGAGCGATCGGTCCAGTCTGCAGGAGATGTTGTTCAGGGGTTGTCTGTTGCTCCACGTGAAGGATTCCCCCCCCCCCCCCCCTATCGGCATCTCAAGCAATGCCATGGAGTCGATGAAATAGATGAACTCCGCCAGAGCCACCTGGTTGGGTCTACTGCCACCACTCTTCTCGTGGTCGAAACAGACACAGTTGAAATCCCCCATCAACAGCCATAGGAGAGAGGGTCTGAGAGAGGCAAGATCCTCCTAGAGTTTACGTCTAGAGGACAGGTCGTTAGCAGCATAGATCACCGACAGCACGAAGGTCGGGTGGGCAGCGGAGAAGATCTCCATCGTCATGAACTGATCGGACTGCGCGACCAAAGACAGGTGGATGTTGTCCTTGTTCCAGAGAACCAGGATGCGACCGGCATTGTCCAGCTGCAAGTTTTCCAATACCTCAAAGGAGTTCCAGTGGCGCCGACAGACACTTAACAGGTTGTCCTTCAGCTTGTGCTCCAGGAGGCAGATAAGGTCATACCTCCTACGGCGGGTGAAATCACGAATCGTGTAGAGCTTTCCCCCGTCGTTCAAGCCCCTAACATTCCAGCAAAGGATCAACATTTAAGGTTGGACAAGGGGTCGCTCCGGCGAGCCGTCCTTTTCCAACGGGAGGTCCCGACTTGATGGTCCTAGCAGACGCGAATGAATGGTTTTCCGTGTGCGTTGGGCCATGAGAACCAGCGCTTCGACTTCTGATTCAGGGGAGTCCAGCACCCCAAAAGCATTGGAGTAGCTTTTTCCAAGCGCCCGCGTCTTGACATGCGGAGTGCTTGGGTATTTCTTCTCCTTCAGAGGCGGTGGGGAGTCCGTGGGAGTTCCAGGCACAGATGGGGTTTCCTGCCTCGCGCGGTCCTCCTAGATAGCAGGCCATTCCTGGTTGGGGTGTGACTCATCCGAGCTAACAGATGCCTTCGGCAGATCAGTGGGCGGAGAAAGGGGAGAGGACGTGCTTCCAGGAGCCGCCTCAGCCTTCCCACTACCACTACCTAGTGGCAGCAGCGAAGCTACCCCTCCTCGGCAACAGGAACAGGGGGATGAGTACAGGCTCCCTGTTCATGACCAAAGGTATGGCAGGAGTTGCACGGCTTTAGCGCCCAATCATAGGCCACGGTGATTTCCTCCAAGGATCCATCGACCTCCATGAGAATCTAGTGGGGGTATCGGAAGTGCACCCCAACTTCGACACAGACCCTAGCGAAGTCAACTCTGGAGCCAGTGGCGGTGGGTTCATCCATATATAACGACGTCCCCAGCGTGTTGGCGGCTCTGCTGATCAGAGGGGGAGACCAGAATTGGAGCGGCAGCTTCGGGAATTTTACCTAGATGGGCAGAGAAGTGAGCTTCTCCCTCTCGAACTTGGAGTCGATGGTCCATCGTCGAAGAACCAGCGGCTTCCCCTTAACAAACCAGGGGCCGCCGTCGAGAGCATGCTCGAGATCATCCTCGTCAGAGAATTTGAAGAGGAGGAAACCATTCCCCCCGGGGAAGGACCTGAACGTTCCCCTTCAACGCCCAGACCCTCTTGAAGAGCTTAGACAGAGTTGGGACATACGGCCTGAGGCCGATGAAGTATCCCATGAGCACCCTGTCCCAGTTACCAGCAACCTCCTTCACCTCCTCCGGTGGGCAGACGGCCACAGGGACGCCATCCTTGACCGAGGGGGGAAAGGGTGTTACTGACTAACGACTGTCCTGCTGTTGAATGATAGGAGTGATGCCGCCCGGCTTTCCTCCTGAGCTTAACTCAGGGTCTTTTTTTTTTTACAGCTTCTTCTGCAAATACCATCTAGACCCGCCTCCCGACTCCAAAGAGATTAACTCTAATGGTCTAGTGGGTTCTGGCTGTAAATCAGATAAGACCATGATAGGTGAATAGTCCGACTATTGGTGGGGAGCTACTAGCTCTGATTCGACCCCTCTCTGCAGTGGTCTGGCTCTGATTAGGATCAAGTATCCCTGCACTGACAAAGTTAGTGAGATCCGACGAAATAACAATCTTCTTGTACCTCTTGGTGCGCGAATGTCCGTCTTTGTGTGACTGCCATTCATACCCTAGACCTTCGAACTCTCGCCTCTCCTTCCCCTGGATGGGCTCGGAGATTCCATGGCCGTGTCGCCCGAGTGGTGTCCCTTTCTTGTATTCCCATTTGCGACAAACGTTTTCGATCATCCGAAGGGGATTTCCATGAACGGTCAAGAAACTGACACACTCGAGAACCGGGATGTAAATGACAGGCTCGAAATGGTTGACCTGGAACATGACGTCGAACGGTTTAGGATCGAAGTGGACGATCTGGAGGGAGACAGCGGAGATCAACTCGATGTTTTCCTTGTCAAGATCCTCTACCATGACAACAATTATGTCGTTGCCCCAACGGAACTTAACCATGCGGTGGAGGATTGAGGAGATCACCTGATGCTTGTGCAACCAAGGGCACCCAAGCAGAAGACTTAAAGTGGGCTCCAGATCTGCAATGTAAAGTTCGACGTCGAAAACTACAAGTTTTATGGTGAGAGGAATAACCAACATCCCCAGTGCGTCGTGATGCATGTTATCAAAAGCCGTCATTCCCTTCGTAGTTGGTATGATATCCTTGGCTTTTAATCTGATTTTATTTGCTATGTGCGAAGGGAAGACGTTATGGCCTGCGCCATTATCAACCAAAGTGAGGGGAATTCGGAAGCTCTGATATTGCGCCGTAATGAATAGGGGCTTGTTATGATTGACACTTGTTAGAGGCACTTCCTTATTAGAAAAGGAAATAACATGTGGCTCTACAATCATGCCCTCCATATTCTCAAGAGCGGACGGTTCTATGGTGGGGGAGACGTGAGCAGCCTGAAAGACCCTGAAGAAGGCCTCTCGATGTTCTACAGAAGTATGGATGAGATCCCAAATGGAGATATCAGCCTTAACCTTCTTCAGCTGAGATGTGATGTCGGCAAAGGGCTTCTCCTGCCAGGTCAAAGAGGTAGGGACTGAGTAAGAGGCCGTCCTAGAAGGTTGAGTAGCTGGCTGAGGATAGGAAGACGTTGGACGGGTAGGTTGGGCTGCCAAGGCTGGTAGCCAATACACCCTCTCTAACTTGGTGACTTCTGTGCACATTTCTGTGGCATAATCATAGGGTACACTGTGAGTGTCCCTCGTTAGGTGGACGACAAGAGGGGTACGTGCCACCAGCTCTAGTGGTGCTGACAACGCACTAGCAGAAAGTTGGTCTGACTGGGGAGGGTGTTGGATAAGATGCTGCACAGGAGGATGTTGGATCGATGACTGGACAGGATATTGAACAAGAGCCTGGAAAGGAGACTAGACAGGATGACTAGGCATGGGTTGGGCTAGTAAGCGAATGGGTGACTCAGAGTGCGTGGTTGGTGGTGTGGCTGTACACTCCACCCTAGCGGTCAACCATATCATGTGGATGGCTAACTCGGAACCGACGCGACTCAATCGATAGAGATGAGTAGGGAAGGGCTCATTATCAGTGTGTATCAAGTCAGAGGGGTCTACTACGGATGTCGTAGAACCAAAAATGGAGAGGAAATGGACTCCTGAGGACCCAGCACCTGCTGACTTGTCATGCGCAGGCATGGGCTAGTTGACAATATTGGTATAGGCTGGTGGTGCTTGTGCCTGCGCAGGTGATGGTGTAGGTGCAGTGTGTGCCTCTTGGGTGTCGATGATGATGACATTGCGGTCAATCAAGTCCTGAATGGAGTTCCGAAGAGCCCTGCAATTGTCTATCGAGTGACCCGCGCAGTAATAGAAATTGCAGTAGAGACTCGTATTGTACCACCCCGGAAGAGGATTCGATGGGGGGCGGATCTCCAGGAGTTTTAGGAGTGACACCATCTTAGGGAGGATGGCACTCAATGGCTCAACAAGTGGTGTATATTATCGTGCAGCACGCGGAGGCCTTCTTTACCCTGGGTGGGGTCCTTACTGGACTGGTGCCACGGGATACACCAACTGGGCGTTAGTAGTGATCTATTGTTTGTGTAGTGCTCTAGATGTAGGTGCATAGACTAACTGACTCGGGCCTGGTTGGTTCACCACATTGACGGGTGTGGTAGGTGACCCTACGTATGCGACGGCAAGCTTGGGAGGATCCCGCCTCTTAGGGTAACTAGTGCCAACACCGTTGCGAGTGCTGCTGCTCGCCTGATGATCCGAGGATGCGGCTTGTTTGGCAAAAGCGGCGAGCGTAGGAAAGCTACCACTGCAGAGGGAGCTCTCTACACGTGCGCCTGCCCGAATCAGAGATGGGAAGGTGGTGACAGGTTGAATGCTCAACAGAGCCCTAACATCCGACTATGCATCTCGAATAATAATTTCGATAGACTCCTTGTCGGAGGGCCTATCTTTTACTTGTGATGCAAGGGCACGCCAGCGGCCGACATACTCCGCAAACGGCTCATGGGGCTTCTATCTTTTGGCGACAAGGTCCTCCCTCTTTGGGACCAAGTCGAGATTAAAGGCATACTAATCCATGAACACCTGCGAGAAGTCGTTCCAAGTCTCTCTTTTTTTTGCCACGAGAAAGGAGGGAGACCCTCAAAATATATAAAAAGAAAAAAATATGTACAAGAGCCAAAGGATGGGGAAGAGAACCCACCCAAGCCAGAAGGCTCAAGGGTTCACAACCCAACCCTCCAAGACAGATCGAGGACCAAACAGCAGCCCAAAAACAAAAGCCCAGAGGCCCAAGACAAAAAGGACCAAAGCCCAGCAGCAAAGAGGCTAACCCCTACAAGCAAAAGCCTAATCAAACAACAAAAGTATCAAACCAAGCCTGAAACTAGATGCAGCCCAAGCCCACCAAGACTCGCCAGAAAAAAATAGTCCAGCGAAGGTCCGGACAAACAAGCCCCGAACAGTGCGACCAAAAATAAAATGCAGCAGCAACCCAGAAAATCAGCCACAGAACCAAGCATAGTACCATGCAAGCCATTGGCAGAGTGCAACAACCCGAGCAAGCGAGTGCCCAGCAGCTAGTGCAGGAAAATCTCGCGAAGAGCCTCCACAGCAGATCTTGGCCGGTAGCCCTCATCGTGAGTCCGTCGATTCCGTTCCTCCCAGATGCGAGCAATGATTCCGGTTATAAGCCTGGAATCCCGCTCTAAGCTCCTCCGCCTTGGACGTTGGGTCCAATAGTGGACTGCATCAATGAGTGTCTCCGCCGCAAGCGCTGCTCTGAGACCAGCATGATCCCAGATAAGAGCGAAATAATGGCAGTGCCAAAAAAGATTGTCGAGAGTTTCTTCCGCCTCTTCGCACAAAGTACAACGAGAGACCAGGATAATCCCTCGACACTGAAGAAGATCGTGGGTTGGAAGCGCGTGCCGGATTGCCCTCCACGCGCAGAAGCTATTACGAGGTATGGTAGAGGTGTTCCAAACGAAAGCCGCCTAGCTGCAAATCTCCACCGTCGGCCTGATGGCATTCCATGCAGACTTCAAGGAGAACAACTTCCCCGTGGGGTTCCAGTGAATCACATCCGAGCCCCCCTCAATCGGCGTGTCCAGAATGGATTGCCAGATGTCGTGCATGTCCAGCGTAGTTGGCCTCGGAAGCCTCCAGCGGCCATCAACAATGAAGTGATTAACCGTGCACGAGATGTCACAGTCCAAGTCCGACGAAAGGCACTGAGCCATTACCGGGTGAATGCATCTGTCAGGACTCGCAATCCACGGGTCATGGAAGAAGAAGGTGCTCCTGCCCTGCCCAATCCGGTAAAGCAATAAAGGCCTTGTGACATCCTTGAGTTTGAAGATGCCCCGGGATGCCCAAGATACAGCATTCGGCGGACGCGCAGACCAGATGGAATGATCCTTCAGATATTTCCTCTGCATCCATTTGACCCAGAGGGCCTCGAGCTTGGTCTCCACCTCCTAGAAAAGTTTGAGGATGCCCACAATGTTGGAGTCGCCAGATCGGCGAAGGCCAAGCCCTCCCTCCTCTTTGGGGAGACAGATCTCCTTCCAGGAGATGAAAGCGCAGCGACCCGAGTCGACGCCAAACCATAGAAATCGCATCAAACACCTGTCAAGCTCCCGATGGATACTCGCCGGCAGGGTGAAAACAGAGGTCCAGTGGACGTGCAAGGCAGCAAGGACCGACCTGATGAGGACAAGCCTGCCAGAGTAAGAAAGCAGCTTGGCCTTCCAAGAAAGGATGCGATTATCGACGGCGCGCAGCAAAGGAGCACAGTCATCTACAGAGAGTCTCTTGACAATTAGAGGAAGGCCCAGGTACCTCACCGGAAAGGACACCTCAGGGATATTCAGGTGGTTTGAGATCCACCGATGATGAGGGACAGGGCCCCCGAAGAAAATGGTGCTCTTCTGCCTATTAAGATTCATCCCGGAGACAGAGGAGAAGGTGTCCAAGACAGTCCGTAACCCACGGGCGCTCCGCTTGCTGGCCTTCAGGAAAACCATCAAGTCATCAGCGAAGATGACGTGAGAAGTGACAATCCCTCCAATCTTCATTGGCTCCAGATCACCAGTAGAGGAGGCATGGGTGAAAACGAAGACAGGATTTGCATACCCACCGTGAAAAGGAGCGGCGAGAGGGGCTCCCCCTGCCGGATGCCGTTAGACGTGGAGGTCCAGGTGGACCTTTCGCCGTTGATGAGGGAGGCGAAGCGGTAGTTCATGCGCTCCGCCACCCAGCGAATCCACAACTCCGGGAAACCCATACGGTGCAAAGCATCACAAATTAATGGCCTCTGGATTGTATCAAATGCCTTCCGAAGGTCAATCTTGAAACACATGCACCCTTTCCGCTGAGAGGTGTGCCTCTGAAGCTTTCAGGCGTGCATAGTGTGTTCCACGTCTCGATGCTGAGAAAGTGTCTAGCCAATGCTTCCCAAGTGATTCCAGTTCAGCAAGGAGAGATGTAGGAAGAGTTATTCATGGTGGAGGATGCTATGTAGATACTAGATAGGAAGGAATAGGTCCTCAGGCACAAAGTAATTCCCCTTGTGCTGGTTTAGTGGCAACACCATGGCACAGAGAAGGCTACTTGGGAGTGAGAGGGAGACATGCAGTCCCTATACCCCTATTTGTTTTCTTAGCAGTGAATTTCTAGACAAAATTCATTTAAAGGGGTAGGATGTAATACCCAAGGTTGTAATTTGAGATGATATGTATTTTGATATTGAGATCTATATGAGAAATTATGTCCTAGGGTTTGTTTTCTTAATGATTATGGGAATGTGTACTTGTGTTTGATTGGTTTGCTAATAATTTGAGTGGTTGGAGCCCCTAGCTTCTCTCTCTGGACCCTAGAATAAGGGCCAAGCAGAAATTGGTGGCGAGAATTGGTGACGGAAATTAGTGGCGAAAAATGCTAGTGAAAAGCCTGAACAGTAAGATGTCAGAAAAAACAATAAACGCCACTTGACACCTCTGCCCCAGCTTTTCTGCCAAACCCGCTATCGCGCCAGCGCCTAACGCGCTGCCACCTCGACTGCCCTGCCTGCTCGTGACTCTTGGGTGTATAAAACACCCCTTTCGTCGACTTGTGTAAGGGACAGAGAAAGGGAGAGACGAGGGGGACAAAGTGAGAGCGGAAGAGAGAGAGAGAGCTGCGAGTGGGAAGGAGGAGCCACCGACCATTGGGACCTCATCACCACCGGAGAGCGCGTGACGCCGACGAGGTGCTCACGTAAAGAGAGGGTCACCGAAGATCGTCGAAGCTCGCCGGAATAACTAAGGAACGCCGACGAACTCAAATGGTACGTGTTTCCCTCCTTTTAATCCCTAGAAAGCATGCCTAGGTGTATTTTCATGTGGTAAAGATCATGGAAGCATGAAAACAAGATTAACATGTTAGAGAAATGATTACGTATTTTTAAGGAAATATATGTGGGATTTTGTGAAATATGAGTAAACTCTGAAAAGTGGATAGAAATCATGTTAATCTCGTGTTTTGATGGTATTAAATGATGTCCATGCATGCTCTAGATGTTCTTGAATGATCCATGTGATTCTCGTGAATTTTTATGGAGTTTCAGTGATTTTCCCACATGAGTTCTGTCTGGTTTTTTGTATTGAGTTTTTAAGGTTCTAACGGAAATTCCTAACGGAACTTCCTATATAGCAAGAACCAATAGCGGATCCTACTGGCGAAAATGTCCAGCAGATCCAGGTGGTAGTTTCAATCGATCAACGGAAATGACCGGTGAAACCTGTGTTTTTCAGTAACATAGAATAATCTTAATAAAGGTGTTTTGAACTAAAATGTGGAATATACTTGTAAATACCTGAGTAAAGCATGGAAATAAGTAATGAAATAGCTTATGTAGAAATAAAGCTTTCATGATGATTTCCATAAAATGATAAACAATATGTGTGGAAATGGATATGGATTGAGGATTTCCTAAGACGCGTACTAGGTAACATTGATGTCACCCACACGTGGTTTTAAATTATTTGTTTCAGGTGCTTAGTTGGAGGTGCAACCTTGTTCTGATGCAATTTTTTTTTTTTGGAGTCACTCATTCGTGCAAAAGTCTGGGTTATGTTTTGAAATTATTTAATTGTTATTTTACTAAGATAGGTTTATATATATTACTTGGGTAGATTTTGTGCTATTATGTAGCGCAGGGGCATTACAAAAGGATTAAGACACTTAGGAACTTTAGATCTTTTTAGTTAAGTAGGTTAATGTGTATACTGTAGATTTTTCCTTTTCTTTATTTTTCACTTTCTTTATTCTTTTCTTTTTTTTGCCACAAGTAAGGAGGGTGACTCTCAAAATATATAAAGAAAAGATATGTACAAGGAGTGGGAGGCCAAAAAAGGCCCACAAAACAGGCCCCAGGCCTCCGAGAGGGCAAAGCCCAAAGTCAAAATGGACAAGCCCAGAACAAAATCCCTGAACCCAGCCCACAAAACCAGAGTTGAATCCCCACAGGCCCAATAGAAGCCCACCATAGGGAGAGACAACCCAGAAGACCGTCTGAGAAGGCCCAAGAGCGGCCCACAGTCCTCAGCTCATCTTCAACCATAAACATCCCGCACAGTGTCATGCTGCACCAGACATGAGCCAACCAGAGTCACCCGCAACCATGCGCCATCACTAGTTTGAGCCATGACCCCTACTCAATAGAGTGCAAATACGATAGGCATTCCTTGGCAAGTAGTCCTCACCAAAGAATCTGTGGTTCCTTTCATACCAGATACTCGCAACGACATTTGTGAAGGTTGTGGCAATGTCTCTGAACTGCTGCTGCGAGCGTAGCAAGTTGCAGAAGGCCATCACAGCATCAAGAAAGGTGGGAGCTAAAAGGCCTCCCAAGTCAGGGAGAATCGTTTTCCAAATCAGCGAGGAGAATTCGCAATGCCAGAAAAGATGGTCAAGTGATTCAGAATCATGAAAGCAGAGGACACATCTGGAGACAATAGCAATGCCATGATGCATCAATGCATCATGGGTTGGGAGACCCATAGAGAGCACCCGCCAAGAACAGAACGCGTGCCGAGGGATCACCCCCTTCTGCCAAACAATGCTAGACCAGAGTAGCTTTGGACTTCTATCCCGAATGGTATCCCAGGCCGAGCGAATGGAGAAGTCACCATTGCCAGCCATCCAGCGGATCGTATCCTCACCACCAACAATGGCCGTCGCCAAGATGTCAGGCCAGAGATCTCTCATGTCCATAGTAGTCGCAATAGGGAGATTCCAGAGACCACTGGAAATGAAGGTGCTTACCGGAGAACGCACATCACAGACAAGATCCCATCTGAGCCGCTCCCCACCATGATCCCAGATGGAGCTATGATGAAGCCAGGGGTCTTGAAAGAAGAGAAATCGAGACCCATCGCCAATGCAGTATTGCAACTGATCCCACATAAGGTGGCAGGCCCTGAGGATACTACGCCAAGCCCACGAGCATGTTTGGGGAGGTCTAGAGTGCCAAATAGAGCCATTCTCCAAATATTTCTGTCTCATCCATTTAACCCAAATCGCAGAGTGATCAGACAGTATCATCCAAAGCAGTTTCATCATACATGCAGAGTGGGACTTGTCCAGCCGACGAATGCCAAGACCACCTTCGTTCTTAGGTCGACAGACATTCTTCCAAGAGATGAACACACAGTTGCGTTTAGAATTGCTGAACCAAAGGAAGTTCATCATAAGCTTCTCAATCTCACTAATCACACTCGCCGAAAGCATGAAGGTAGAGGTCCAATATACATGCATATCAGACAGGACCGATCTAATGAGTTCGATCCTCCCAACATAGGACAGAAGTTTAGCCTTCCAGGACTGCAGCCTGATTTTGATCGTTTGCAGAAGAGGCTCACAGGCAGAGGCTGAGAGTCTTTTGGAAATCAGGGGGAGGCCAAGATATCTAATGGGTAGTTCACTGGTAGCTAAACCCAAATACGAAGCAATCCAGTTGGAATGCGACTGCGAACCGCCAAAAAAAATTGAGCTCTTGAGATAGTTGATTTGCAGTCCCGAAGCATTGGTGAAGTCATCAATAACCTCCTTAAGGTGACGAGCATTCTGCTTATTGGCCTTGAGGAAGATCATAAGATCATCAACAAAAATAATGTGAGAAACCGTAGGAGGGCCACACCTCATCGGCTGGAGTAAGTTCTGCCTTTCAGCACGGGACATGTGTGCAGTGAAGGCTTGCATGGTGAGCGCAAAGAGATAAGGGGACAGAGGATCCCCTTGACGAACACCATTAGTAGACGGGAACCACACAGTGAATTCTCCGTTGATAAGCAAGGAGAAGCGAGCATTCATACACTCTTCCATCCACAAAATCCAACGAGAGCTGAAACCCAGAGCTCTCATCACATTGCTCACAAAAGATCGATTGAGTGAGTCAAATGCTTTACAGAGGTCCAGCTTGATGCACATTCGACTACAGCCTCTACCAGTATGAATATTGTGACACAGTTCCTGAGCCAAGAGAATGGAATCACCAATGCAACGCCCAGAAACAAAAGCAGATTGGTTGTGGGAAATCAACGACGGAAGCAGAGGCTTAAAAGGAGCAGCAAGAACTTTGGTGCAAATGCGGTATGCCACATTACACAAGGCGATAGGATGGTAGTCACCAGGGGTGGTTGGGATATTCTTCTTCGGAATTAAGCAGAGAATCATGTTCTTCATAGATCTAAGAAGCTTCCCAGAGCGCAGGAAATTGTTGAGGCCTGCAAGGAAGTCTTCCGCAATGATAGGCCAAGCTTTCTTGTAGAAGACAGAGTTGAAGCCATCATAGCCCGGAGCGCTATCAGATTTCAGATGAGTGACAATCGGGGTGAGTTCCGACAAGGTGACCAGCGAGCATAACCTCTGGTTGGCTTCATCAGAGACAAGCAGTAAAGAGATCATGGGAAACCAACCCTGAGCCTGCATTAAAGTTAAACAGAGCACTGAAGATGTTCATGAACGATTGAAAGATATCGTTTCTATCAGTGAGTAAAACACCGTTGATCTCGATCGAATGGATGTGATTACGAGCCCGCCTAGCTTTAGTAGATGCGTGGAAGAATTTAGTGTTGGAGTCCCCATCTCTCAGCCAACGGATACGGGACTGCTGCTTGGCAATCATCTCTTCTTGATGGTAGAGATCCAACAGTTGATTCCGATAGTTGCTCTCAGCCTGCCATAAAACAGAGCTCAAAGAGTCAACCTGCAGAGCTTCCTGAATAGAGACCAGGGAACGCAAACACTGCTGAATGCGCAAAGAAGGGCTGCCAAAAACCCGATTGACCCAAGCGATGAGTCTGGACCTCAGATTCTTGGGCTTCATGTTGAATTTAAAGGAAGGATTTCCTTTCAGGTTGCATCTCCAATTGTCCCTCACAAAGGGAAGGAAGTCATCATGAGAAGCCCAGTGATTATAGAAGCGAAAGTGTCTCTTCTGATTGTGGTCAGCACCAGACAGCCTGATCATCAAGGGGCAGTGATCACTGACCAGACGGGGGCCCAAGTACGCGTGACAATGCGGGAAAGCATGCCAGCAATTCATAGAGCTCAGCGCTCTGTCAATACGGGTCTGAATTGGAGAAGCACAGCTCATGTTGCTCCAGGAGAATTCCACACCCGAGCAAGGCAGATCCACCAGGCAAGCATCTGCAATGAAGTTATTAAAGTCCTCCATAGCGGCAGTATTGATTGCAGCAGAATCAGTCTTTTCCAAAGGGAACCTAATAGAGTTGAAATCACCCACCACCAGCCAAGAATCCGAAGTCTTAAGGGACAGAAGGTCACTCCAGAGAATTCTTCTTGTTGCAGAGTCATTAGCACCATAGACCACCGAGAGCCTCAAAGTGCATCAATTGCAGGGTCTCCTTGATGAGCTTGAGGGAGATCCTTAGACCATCCCAGAGAACCATGATCCTACCAGAAGGATCACACGAGTTATTGCAAACAATCTCGTGCGAAGGCCAATATTTGCCAAGCATATCAGCTACATTGTGTTTAATCTTGTGTTCCAAAAGGCAAACAATGGAACATTTCATTTTGAAAGTGAAATCCTTAATCGCCGTGATTTTCCCTCCATTATTCATGCCGCGCATATTCCAGCTAGGTATCATCATGGATACCCTGTGGTCTAGTCGCTTTCTGAATCCCTCTGGAAGAACTTCCAGCACCAAGAAGGCGCGGGTGAACCGTTTTCTTGCATTGCAGAGCTTTGGCAGTCAGTGATTCAGCCTCTTCATCAGTAGAGGCAAGCAGGGCAAAGGAATTGGAGTCTTCCTCGTCTACCCTTCGAGCGTAGGGGGTATCTTTGTATACTCTCTTTTGTTTATGCTTGGAGCAAGAGTTAACAGGGGTTGTGACTACCAGGGGGAGGTAGTCTAAGTTTCTTGGATTTGCACTGAAGGAGGAGCCTTCAGCGAAGAGTCTGTTCTTGGGGTCTCGGGGGGAGCCAGAACAGGACCAGACCCCCACCATGGTGCTCAGCCTCATCATATGGCTGCTTGTCCTCCTCAGGCGACCGAGTAGTATTTTGTCTATCTGGTTCACAAGAGTCGTTCTCATGACCAAACGTATTGCAGAGATTACAAGGAGTAGGCTTCCAGTCATAATGGACTTCGACTGTCTCAGTCTTTCCATTCACCTCCATATGGATTGAGCTGGGGAAGGAGAAGTAGGAATCTATCTCCACACAAACATGTGCAAAATCTACTCTTAGGCCCAAAGCAGTGGCTTCATCCATGCAGATCGGTCGACCAAGCGTGTTGGTTGCTCTCCCAATTAGAGATGCAGACCAGAATCTTAAGGGAAGATTAGGAAGTTTGATCCAAATAGGAATGGAGGAGAGTTTCTCCTTCTCAAACTTGGAATCAGTAGTCTAGGTACGCAGAATCAGTGGCTTGCCCCGAATAAACCAAGGGCCACCCTCCAAGGCCAGCTGCATGTCTGCATCATTTGTGAACTTGAAGAACAAAAATCCATTGCCACGAGATAACACTTGTAAATCACCCTTGATTTTCCAAAGCTTTTTGAAGTGAGTTGCCAATGTTGGGACAAAGGGTCGTAGACCGATGAAGTAACCCATCAGAACACGATTCCAGTTCGTAGCAGCAAGATCTATTCTTTTTTGTTTTCTTCTGAGATCTTATAGACTGCAAACCCTCACGAGAGACCACTTGTCCACTAAGACAACCTAGGCGTTTAAAAGTCTGTTACACGTACTAAGTGCAATCGCAATTCCTACGAAAATGAGTTAAGATTTTCTTATTTTTCTTATATTAGGTTAGAGTCAACTTTGCTCTAGTATTAGCAAAAGATAGGTATAAGGGTGTTTGATTAATTCATAATTCATACATATTTTATTCCTTATATTTATTAATTAATGTATATAAATAATGCTACTCGAGGTATTTTGTGTAAATTTTACAAAAACCTAGGGACTTAGAAAGAATTTGGGAAAAAAAGAGGAAAAAAGAATAAATGTGCGAGAAAAGAAAAAAATTTGCATGAAAAATTGTGGTGCTATGTCAAAAAGTCAAATTTATGTTTCCTACATGCATCATTACTAGAAAAAATATCATCTAACAAATTGATCAAGTCAAATCAAATATCAATTGACGTAGACACCTCCCAAGTACCTAGATGCACATCTGGCACCTCCTATATGCTAGAACAAGATATTTTTGACTGGTTGCTAATCTATAAAATCAAATTGTATTTAAACTTAGACAACCAGCACGTAAGTAAGTCTACGTAAATCTATAAAATGGTTGCACATCTGGCACCTCCTATACCTAGATTCTCAGTTGTAAATATCTTGTATTTAAAATTCAAATTCAAATTTTATATTCGAATTTATCTCCAACGTAAGTAAGTCTACGTAAATCTATAAAATGACCCCATATGTAGATCTATGGAATCATCTTCTACCCTTTAAACTTAGACTTTTCCTCTTTTGTTTTGAGAGATCTTCAAGTTCTTCTAGTATAATCTTTTTTTTATTAATACAAATTCATTTTTCTTCTCAATTATGTCTTGCACTTCTCCATCTTCATCTTTTATTTCGATTTTTTCATTATTATGCTTAACTAAGTCATTAGTTCTTGTAACAACTGTAGTCTGTATAAGATAGTCGTGTATTGCTTGAGCACAAACTTGATGCGTATCATTGGCATGTTTTGTGAACACATTTTATCTGACCAGATTACTGAATGTTGTAAGCTCCTGTTTTGGAAATTAATCTATGTTTGATTGTATGTTTGGTATTTGTGTGTGTTGGTATTTTGGCGTATTATGTCTTGTGAATGTGAGGGACCCAAGGTAGATATTAAATGACAAATTGTGACAATGTCACCCCTAACTCCCTCCTTAATTCTTCGTAACCTATGAACTATAAGCATGCCTATGATTTATCTTCCATCATTGAACCCATGAATTTCTTTATGAATACTTATGCCCGTATTTTGTGGGAGGTGTTGGGCACGAGTGTTTTTAAGGGGGAAAGATGGTTTCGAATGAAGGAGAGGAAACAGAGGGAGGAAGAGGAAAAAACCAATGAAAAGTGAGGAGAAATGAAGAGAGAGAGAGAGAGGGGGGGGAATTCGTTGTCGCTTGCCACCACCACAACCCTCCTATGTCGTCTCCATTGCATCGCAAGAGTTGTGGGTTCACCGCAAGTTGCCACAACCACCATCGTTCCTGAGCTGCCATGGTTGTCACTGCTGGGTGCGAGTTGGGACATCGAGTGACGATCCTGTGGGAAAGAAGCAAAGCTCTAGTGCACAGTATGCATCCTATCCCATCCTTTTCTCCCTGTAAAGAATAGAATTGATGGAAGTATGTTGTTTGGGGTGATTGTGTTGCATGGTAAAGATATCATAATTTTAGGGAATATTTAGAGAATTTTTCAATGGTTTTTGGACAATGGTGGTTACTATTCTTCCATTTACATATGTTTTTTTTTTGTCACAGGAAAGAAGGGAGACCCTCAAATATATAAAAGAAAATTATGTACAAGAGCAAAATGGTGGGGAAGAGAACCCACCGAAAGAGGGTTCACGATCCAACCCCAAAGGCAAAGCGAGGACACAACAAAAAGTCCAAGGCCATGAGCCCAAAACAGGCCCAAGAACAAGCCCACCAGTGCGCAGGCCAAGAACAGTCCAAAGCACAAAAATACAGCCACCACAAGGCAGAATACAACCAACCCCTAACAGGGCACACCAAAAGGAGAGGCCCACGATAGGTCCAAGAAAAAATGCAGAGCAAAGCCAGAGAAGAGGATCCGCAAGTCCATCCAAAGAGGATGGTAGCACCACGAGCCCAATGGGCCCAAGCAAGGACGCGGCCACAGAAAAAATATGCACGTGAACAGGAACATGCCAAAGGCAAACGGAGCCCAGAAACAAGGCGACCAACCGGAGAGGAACCACCAACAGGTCATAGGAGCCGGTGAAAAATATCTGCAGCCGATCTCGGGGCGTAGTTGACCTCGTACAATCTCTTGTTCCTCTCCATCCATATCCCATACAAGAGACCAGAGACCAGACGGGAGAGAAAAGGCAAAGGCTTCAGAGCGGCCGTCTGAGCCAACAAGCAGTAGCATCCCTGATGGTGCGAGTCGTCCCCGGCTGCCCAAGCCCAGCAAGGCCCCAGATAATGGCAGAGAAGTGGCACGTCCAGAATAGGTGGTCCAGAGTTTCCTCAGCCTGCCCGCAGAGGGAGCACCGGGAGACCACCACAATTCCTCTCCGTCGCAACGCATCATGGGTCGGCAACGCATGGCAGAAAACTCTCCAAGCACAAAAGGCAGCCCACGGAATACCCCCAGGCTGCCAGACAAGCGCAGCCCAAAAGCACTGGTCAGCCCTCGCCCTGATGGCATTCCAGGCAGAAGAAAAGGAGAATTGATCCCCAGTGGGCACCCAAGTGATCGAATCACGACCACCCGAAATGGGAGTTGGCAGGATCAGGGGCCACAGGTCGTGCATATGCAAAGTGGTGGGAGACGGGAGGCACCAACGGCCATTCTCGATCAAGACTTTCACAGGGGAATAGAGACTGCAACCCAAGTCGCATAACAAACGACGAGCTGCCAGAGGGTGGATGCACCCGGAATAGCCAGCAATCCACGGATCAAGGAAGAGGAAAGTGTTGCCCCCATCACCGATACCATAGTGCAGCAAAGGACGTGCCGTGTCCAACATCTTGAGGATGCCCCTCCAGGCCCAGGAGGTAGAGTTAGGAGGCCTCGCCGTCCAGATAGAGCGGTTCCTAAGGTATTTGTCTCGCATCCACTTGACCCAGAGGGCCTGAAGGTTCGTTTCCACCTCCCAGAAAAGCCTGAGGATACCGGCCCGATTGCAGTCGACCGTCCGGCGGAGCCCCAGACCACCCTCACCCTTAGGGAGGTAGACCGCATTCCAGGAAAGGAAGGAGCATTTGCTGGCCTCATGCCCGAACCAGAGGAAACGCATAAGTCGCTTGTCGATCTCGTGGTGGACACTGGCAGGGAGTAGGAAGACAGAGGTCCAGTAGAGATGGAGAGCCGCCAAAACAGAACGAATGAGGACCAAGCGGCCCGCGTAAGAAAGCAGCTTGGCTTTCCAAGATTGAAGCCGAGTGTCAATAGCCCGCAGGAGAGGAGCGCAGTCCCCAGTCGAGAGACGCTTGGCAATCAGAGGAAGCCCTAGATACTGGACAGGAAAGGAGCCCTCCGGAATATCTAAGTAGGACATGATCCACCGACGGTGAGGAACAGGACCACCAAAGAAAATAGAGCTCTTCTGGCAGTTCAGGTGCATCCCCGACATTGAGGAGAAGCAGTCCAAGATCTCCTTCAGCTTGCGAGAGTTTCTCTTGTCCACCCGGAGAAAAATCATGAGGTCGTCCGCGAAGGTAATGTGGGAGACAGAGAGCTCCCCCAAACGCATAGGGGGCAGCTCTCCCCAATCGACGTAGAACTTACAGAGGCCGGAGAAGATCTGCATAGCGACAACAAATAGGTAGGGGGACAGGGGATCCCCTTGACGCAGGCCATTAGAAGAGGCAAACCACTCCGACCTCTCCCCATTGACAGCAACAGAGGAGTAGTTCATGCACTCCTCAATCCAGCTCACCCACTTATCAAGGAAACCCAAATGCAGTAGAGCATCAGTGATGAACGCCCGCTGAATGGTGTCAAAAGCCTTACGAAGATCGACCTTGATACACATGTAGCCCACATTCCGCGATGTGTGCAAGCTGTGGCAGAGCTCATGAGCCAGGAGGACAGCATCACTGATCCGACGCCCACGGATGAAAGCAGCCTGGTTGAGGTCAATGAGATCAGGGAGGAGCAGCTTCAGCCGGTTAGCCAGAGCCTTGGAGATAATTTTATAAGACACATTGCAGAGCGCAATAGGTCGGTAGTCATCCACACTGTCAGGCACCGCGATCTTAGGAACGACATAAAGCAAGGTCTGGTTCAACTTCTTCAACAGCTTGCACGACCGGAGGAAGTTATTAGTCGCGTCCAGAAGGTCACTCGCAATGATAGGCCACGCCTGACGGTAGAAGTAACCATTGAAGCCATCATCACCAGGGGCCCTGCTGGGATTAAGTTGAGAAACAATTCCCTCGAGCTCACGCGCAGACACCAGAGCACAAAGGGCGGGCCAGGCCGCGACAGGGATACGCTTGCAGGGGAGGGACAGAGGGAGGGGTGCCCGCACATCATGATGGTTGAGAATAGAGCGAAACCACTACGCAAAGATCATGGCAATAGAGGGGTTGTCGTGAAAGGCAGTCCCATCCACGGAGATGCTCCGGATGGTGTTGCACGCACGATGAGCACGAATGGAGGCGTGGAAAAAGGTCGTGTTAACGTCACCTTCACGAAGCCAACGCATTCTGGACTGCTACCAGGCCTGCATAGCTTCCCGCCAGTAGAGGTCCTTCAACTGAGCGCGGTAGTTGCACTCCACCTGGATGAAGATGGAGGAAGTGGGATCCATACGCAGCCTTGCCTGGACAGCAGTGAGGGAGGCTTCGCAGGAAGCAATCCGCTCGAGGATGTTACGGAAGATGCACAGAGCCCACTCCCTGAGGCACCGCCGGAGGCCATTCAGCTTCATAACAAACCGCCAAGTGGGGTTACCATTACGGTGAAGACGCCACCCACGAGCCACCACAAACAGGAAATCGGGGTGGGAGGTCCAGTGGTTGAAGAAACGAAAATAGCGACGCGGACGCCCAGTCTCGTTAACAAGGGAGATGGTCAGAGGCGAGTGATCGCTCAGCTGCCTCAAGCCAACTGCAGTTGGGAAAAGCATGCAGGAAATCTGTGGAGATCAGCGAGCGATCCAACCGACAAGAGATGGGGTTGGCCTACTGCATGTTGCTCCAGGTGAAGGTCCCCTTAGAAGAAGCCATCTCCGTGAGAGCAGCAGCAGTAATGAAAGAGTTAAAGTCGTCCACAGCAGCCAGACAGCACTGAGTGCCACCAGACTTCTCCGTGCTACCCCGAATACAGTTGAAGTCTCCCACCAACATCCAAGGTAGCGTGGGCCTATGGGAAAGAAGGCTGGTCCAGAGCGATCTCCGAGAGTGAAGATCATTAGCAGCATAGACCACCGAGAGGACAAAATGTGGGAGGGAGGGAGAGCAAACGTCCAACTGAGTGTATTGGCTCAAATGAGCCAATAGAGAAACATGAACCGTATCCTTGTTCCAAAGAACCAAGAGACGGCTAGCATTATCCTGAGGGTTCATGACCTCAAAATCGTTTCAGTGCTTCCAACAGACCTCCACAGCTCTGTGCTTCAGCTTGTGCTCCAACAGACATATAATGTCGTAAGGACGACGGCGAGTGAATCCCCAGATTACGCGAAGCTTGCCGACGTCATTCAGTCCCCGGACATTCCAGCATAAGAAAGACATCAGACGTATCCCGGGGGGCTCTCCAAGGAGCTTGCCTTGTCCGACGGCAGTTCCCGACTAGACGTGCCAAGGAGTCTAGGGTGAACCGTTTTTCGTGACTGGCGGGCTTTGAGAACCAACGCCTCAACATCGATCTCCGGAGCGTCAAGTGCCGCAAAGACATTAGAGCAGCTACCCCTAACCGCACCGGCCAATTTCCTAACATGCGGCGTACCCTTGAATTTGTGTCCGTTCTACCGAGACGGAGAGCCCCGAGAGCAGTCATGCGGAGAAGAAGGTAATCCAGGACCGCCGCTGGGGCGCCAGGCTCCTCCGAGTCAGCATGCGCCATCCCAGGCAGGCCAGGCTCCAAGACCAGAGAGGGCACCATGGAAGGCACCGTAGGCAGAGCAGGAGCAGGGGAAGGGGGAGGAGACGTGCTTCCAGGAGCCGTTCCAGCCTTCCCATCCTCTGCACTGACAGCAGGCAATGCAGGCGAAACTGGGGCAGATTCCATCCTTCGATCGAAGGGTTGAGTCACACAGGCACCCTGACCATGCCCGAAGGAGTTACAGGCCTTACAAGGTTTAGGGATCCAGTCGTATGCCACCGCTATCTCCTCCAGTGCACCCTCGACCTCCATGAAAGCAGTAGTCGAAAACGTGAAGTCAGCATCAATCTCCACACAAACCCGTGCGAAGTCCACCCTGGTACCGGACGCCGTAGCCTCGTCCATGTACAGAGGCTTTCCCAAGGTGCTGGCAGCCCGACTGATAAGAGAGAGGGACCAGAAACGTAGCGGCAACTTAGGGAACTTCACCCAGATCGGCAGACTCGACAGCTTCTCCTTCTCAAAGCAAGAATCCACAGTCCACCGCCGGAGCACCAGCGGCTTACCCCTAACGAACCAAGGTCCTCCCTCCAAGGCGTGCTCCAGGTCACAGTCATTGGAGAATTTGAATAAGAGGAAACCATTTCCCCTCGATAGGATTTGCAGATCCCCAGACAGCTTCCAAAAACGCTTGAAATGCTTAGCAAGAGCGAGGACGAAGGGATTCAGCCCTATGAAATATCCCATAAGGACCCTGTCCCAATTAGAAGCCGCCTTCTCGACCTCCTCCGGGGGGTAAATAGCCACACAGATACCATTCCTGGTGGTAGGAGGAAAGTAGCACAAAGACCTGCTACTTTCAGTTCTAGAGCCCGCACAGCAGTCCGCCCAGGAGGACGCCTTATCCACGACAGGAACGTGGTTGGGTGCAGCACGCAGGGGACGCGACTACGATCGACCCCTGGATCTAGTTCTTGTGGCGCGACCGCCACGACCACGAGAAGAAGCACCCCCCCTTGCCGCCAAAGGCAGGAGGGTCCGTAGACCTCAGGTCAGCAGAAGCACCCACCGACGAACGGAGGGCCTCCGGCAGAAAGTCCCCAAAGGTCCGGGAAGAGGGATTAGCGGGTGGGTTAGCAGAAGACATGTCGTCCAGAGGAGAGGACACGCGGACTAACTCATACCCGCAATCCCGATTAGGGGAAAAAGCCGTCCGAGTCAGCAGCCCGCCCAGTAGAATTCAAAAGTTCTGCACGCGCCAAAAAAGCCAAACGCAGTCGAGAAATCTAGAGAGAAGGTAGACCTTCTCACACTAGAATCCTCGCGCAGCTTCAGCTCTGGTAGTGAAGATGTTGTCTTGACCTAGATATTATTTTTTTTTCCATATGTTACCTTTGATTTATGATATCTTGAGTTACATGCATCAAATTATTATGATTTTTCTCCCAAATTGTAGAACACTTTGATTACTTTATTTTGATATATCATGTGGAATTTATGGATGTGTGAGGTAAGGCTAGTTGGTGTTTCTAATCCGGGCAACTTTTTGGTTCGTGGGCTTCTATTCTATTTTTCTATCTGGGCCACATACACCAAGCATGTATGACATGTGTGTATGCCATGCATGTACATGTGTGTTTTGACTAGACTGTGCAATCTAATCTAGTTTGCAACGGATTTTGGTTTGGTTTTTAGTGATTTAAAATAATGTTAATCACTACATTGGTTTTGTGGTTAATCTTATGACGTAAAAATGTTTTAAAAAATAGTTTTGAGGAAAATGTGTAATGTTTTTGAAAAAGAGTTTTCTGTGGTTTTTGGTAAGAGCCATGTGATTGTAGGATCATACTGATAAACCAAGGATGATTGATACCTTGGGACGATCTGGTGCGAGTCCAAGGTCATGATTGTTGAGCTGTCCTAGTAGGGTCATGGATTAGAGTCCTTGACACTTGAACTGTTGAAAGAGTCTGGTGTTAAAAACCCTGAGACTAGGAGTGCTAAGAGGGTCCTAGGTTAGAGTCCCTAGGTAGCTCGGGTATAGTGTTGATAGGATCAAGGTTTAGAGTCCCTAGGTAGCCCAAACACCAAGAACATCAAGAGGACGTATCCTATGTTTGTCCTAAAATGGACTTTTGAACATTCTTCGAGTAGGAATCTTGGACAGAGGACTCCTACATAGGATGATCTTGTCAAAGTAGTGCAGTGCATCTTGGGGTTCGAGTCCCTAAACGGCTAATTTGTGACTAATCGGTCACCTATGGCTAGGGTGATACGATAGGTTTTTACATTATGTGCGTGTGTTGTAATTTTGCACTAGTTTTGGTCTTGGTTTAACATAGAATAGTCACTCCTAGAGTACATAAAGTGATTTCAAAGATGCACATATTTTCCAAAGAAACAAAAGAATATGGATTCAAAAGGCATGTTTTAAAAAAAGATTTTCTAGTTTGCCGACAACAGAGTTTTGCGGCCTTCGGTGCTCTTTCCAGGTTTAGACTTGGTCTTACCGAGGGAGGCAACTATGTGGTTTTGGGAGCATGGTTGCAGTAGCTCTAGTTTTGTGGTTTGTTGTCTTCTTGGTAGTTGGTACGTGCATGCTAAGTGACAACTAAATGTCACTCATGCGTATTTTCTTTAATTTTCTTACAGGTACAGAATGTAGACTTGCAATCTAGTCTAATGCACATAGTTGAAACCACATAACCGTACACCACATGTTCTGGGTAAAAGTAGGCTTTTTGTTGAATTTCGTTTTAATTATTTGTTTATTTATTTAACTTCCTACAAGTTTATTGAGCTATTTAATAATTATTCTAGGAAGACTTGATGCTTGTTTGTGGCACTGGTTCATGTGAATTGGGATGTGTGATCATGTCTTTCTCTTTCTTTTTGTGTTTAATGCCACGGTTATGTGGAATGAATGTATATTGCATAAATCAATTATGAAATTGATAAACTTTGATAAGCTAATATTGAATTCGTCTTTTTAGTTTATGCTTAGGGAAGATTTATTTAGAGGTTGTGTATATAATCGTGGTTCCATCGTATATTATTTGATTTAATTTGATTTGAATGTTTTTATTCCTTAACTTGATATTCTATGATGCATTGCATATAATTTATGCTTATTAGAATAAAAATCATTGAATCAAATTATTTAGATCAACAAAGAAGATAAGAATAAATATGATTATGCATTCTCAACTTCACGTGAATGAATTCAATACCCTAGGTTTTAATTAATTTGATTTTTCTCCAAAGTTTGTTCATTTCTTCCAATAACATCATATCTTTTTCTCATTCCTTCAATAGTTGATAATTACTTTTTGAACTCTATTCTCTATGAGGATCGACCTGTATTTGTCGATATACTACATTAGATGCAGTGCATTTGCGGTTAATTATAACAATCACATCACGGTCACACTCCAAGTCACCATGGACAACTTTGAGACGATGGCTCATTTTTATGTGTAAAACATCAACACCTTATATCGCACTTTGTAGGGAAGACCTTGGCTACATGAACACTTAGTGATGCCATCAACCCTCCACCAGAACTTAAAGTATTCAAGGATGAAAAGGAACATTGTATCTTTGGGGAGGAGGGATCCCTTCACTTGCTTTGAAGCCCATATGCATCATGTAAGGTACTATGATGTTGGAGTAGCATTGTCATTCGACAACCCAAAGTTAAACACTATATCTTCAAGTAGACTTGATGCTTGTTTCTTACAAGTGCGACAAGGAGCTGATATGGTGGACTCTAAAGTCAAAGGACAAGAATAATGTCACGCTTCCTCAAGTCATCCAACTCCAACAAAACAAACTGAATCTGTAGGTTGAGGTTGTCAAGCATGCAAAAAGAATAAAAAAGTTAACATTACCTACATCCAACAAGGTACAAGCACAGCTAAGACACCTAACATATCTTACAGCCAAGGTTCTCGCCAGTGTCCAGTTGCTACCCCAACAAAAGAAGGTAGATGCACCATGGAGCCTCAAGACAATCACAATGCCACCTTCAAAAAAGAAGTAAAATAAAATCAAGTTCTACAAGGCCGAGCAAGATAGAACCAAGGCACAACTACTACCTCGTGCATGGCAAAGGTCGAAATAATAGAAGACTACTATGATCCTAGCATCATCGAGCTCACCAAGAGAAATCGGCTCTTCAAAGGTTACACCTGTACCAAGTACTGGATGCACAAGCAAGCATGGAACCCAAAGACAACCATGGGAGAGGATGCCAACCGCAAGCATTGTGACAAGCGTGGACTACCATGTGAAGAAGTTATGATGATCCAAGCCTCCCCTGTGTTGATGCCCAGATCAACGATCAACAGATCGACCAAGCGATTGACATCTGACAGTTCGATGACCAATAGATCAATTGAGCGATTGACATCTAACAAATTGATGATCGACAGATCAACTAACCGATCAACATCCGACAGAGCGATGACTGACAGATCGACAGATCAACTAACCGATCAACATCCGACAGAGCGATGACCGACAGAGCGACCAATCGATCGATTTCAGATAGTTCAACCGACAAATTATCCAACAAATCAATGATCAATAGATTTCCTGATCAATGTTTGATAGATTGACGACTAACAAATTGTCCGACAAATCAACGACTAACAGATCAACTGACCAATTGACATCTGATAGATCAACGATTGGACTAATCGACATCTAATAGAGCGATAATCGACAGATTGATCGAATTATCGACTTCAAACAAATCCACCGACTGACCTTTCAAGGAAGTAAATGTCTCCCATTAAAGTGTTAAAGAAAGCAAGGAATCTGAAGATGGCCTCTTTGAGGTGATTGCTCGAAACAACATCCCACCAACACCAAGGAGATGGAAGAAGGTAGGCAAGCCACGATAGATGAGCTATGTGAAGTCAGCCTCGACACAGACAAAGAGCTCGAGCCCATCTACATTAGTGCATTACTCTCTCTGACTGAGCAAGAGGAGCACATGGAAGTTCTCAAACGAAACTAAGATTTCTTCACTTAGACTTATAAGGAGATGTGGAGTTTGCCTAGGAAGGTCGTCTAACATCTCCTCTCCATGGATCCCTCCTATAAGCTGGTAAAACACAAGCCCTGCCTTATGAACTCTCAAGTATGCAATGGGGTCATGGCCGAGATTTCAAGATTAAAGGGTATCAACTTCATTGAGCTAGTCACCTACACACAGTCGCTATCCACTATGGTGCCAGTAAAGAAAAAGAACAAACAAACATCAGTATGCGTAAACTACTGGTACCTTAACAAAGTATGTCCTAAGGATGACTTTACTTTTCCCCTCATAGAGTAAATGGTTACGAAGTGCTCTCTTTTATGGAAGGATATTCCAACTACAACTAAATATTGATGGTCGAAGAAGACAAAATGCACACCTTCTTCTAAATGCTAGAGGGGAAATATTGCTACCACATCATGCCTTTTGGTTTGAAGAATGCCGAAGCAACTTATCAATGTGCCATGACTTGCATCTTCGATGACCTCTTGCACAACAAGGTGGAATGCTACGTAGACAATCTAGTGGTGAAAACAAAGCACAAGAGTGATCATCTGTGTGACTTGGCGATAGTCTTTGAGAGGTTGAGAAAGTACAACCTAGAGATGAACCCCCTTAAATGTGCATTCGAGGTATTTAGTGGCAAATTCTTTGGATTCATAGTGTGACATCGAGGCATCAAGATTGACCCAACAAAAATCAAGGCATTCAAGATATGGTAGCAGCGACCACTTTAAAGTAGTTTAGGTCTCTCCAAGGGAAGTTAGCCTATATTTGTCACTTCATAGCTAACCTCTCTGTCAAGTGTGAACCTTCTACTCACCTCATTAAAAGGGGTCTCCCTTTCAAATGGGACGAAAAATGCCAAAACACATTTGAGCAAATCAAGAAATACTTCCTCAACCTACCAATACTAAGGCCACCCTTACAAGGGCAACTGCTCATACAATACACAACTACATCAAATAATTCCTTGGCTGCCTTGCTGGTGCAACCCAATGGTGAAGGAAAGGAACAAGTCTTGTACTATCTCAGTCGTCGCTTAGCAGGTGCCAAGTTCCACTACTCCTCCATCGAGAAGATGTGTTGGCACTAATATTTGTAGTGAGCAAGCTACGACTGCACATGCTTGCCCACTCAATGCAACTCATATCAAGGGTCAACAACCCTCTCAAGTACTTGATGAGCAAACAAACATTTTCAGTGAGAATTTGCAAGTGGACATTTTTACTAATAGAGTATGACATCACATACATACCTCAAAAGGCAATCGAGGGTCAAGGACTAGTAGACATCCGAGCAGCACAACCTATACCACCTAACTCTCCTCTTGCAACAGCACTACTTGATGAGGCAGTCATCACCACTACCAAAGTGCATCTGTTGATGTGGGAGCCATACCTTGATGGGACTTGCTGCACAACCAACCGTTCGATCAATTGACAACCAATCGATCGACAACTAGCCAATTGACAACTAATCAATCAAGGACCAATCAATTGACAGTCAACCATCAAAGTGTGTCTGTTGACGTAGAAGTTATATTTTGATGGGTCTTGCAGCACTAAGCAAAGCGATGAGGGACCTTCCATAAGAACCAGGGTTGGTATCATCTTTGTTAGGTCAAATGGATATATCCTACACTACTCGTATGCCTTGCTTGAATAAAAAACAAATAATCAAGCTGAATATGAAGCACTGATCATTGGATAGGAGATGCTGTTGGAGATGAATATAAACCACCTTAAAGCCTATGGTGACTCCCAACTCGTCGTCAAGCAACTCAATGCCATGTACGCCATAAGGAAAGAGGAGCTCCTCCCCTACCATGAAAGAGCCATGTCATTAATAAATTTATTTTATGCCATATAGGTTGACCATGTACCAAGGGGAAAGAATAGTCAAGCCGAAGCACTCGCAAAGTTGACCGTGAACCTATACTCTACCCCTAGAAAGTGAGATGGAAGTGTTGATAAAAGCCTGTCATCTTCTTACAAAAATAACAAAAAGAGAAGATTACTCAACGAATCAATCAACAAACCAACCACATCCCGACAGCTAGAAAAAGATGCTCGTCAACTTCTTTGAGAAAGGAGTACTACTAGAGACTCGAGAAAAAAGAATAGGCTTGAAAAGCTGAGCTCCCTCCGTCGCCTTCAAGGATAGTCTCTTATACCATATCCTACCCAAAAATGATACCACACCCTACCTCCGGTGCCTCTCATCATTAAATCTTGGGGAATGTCTCGAATTTTTTTTATAGTAATTTACTGTGGCCATAATTAATTTGTAACTTTGAATCTCTTGAAGAGATGTGATCAATAACTATTCACAATCAATACACACGATCTTTCCCTATTTAATAATGAAGATGGCATGCTATAAGGGATAGATATTTTTCATTCTCCCCATTGTCTCCTTCCATTATGCTTCCTATGAGATCTCCAATAACTGGTATGCTGGTCAACATTTGTAAATTAACTCGGATACGTTTTTGCCCATGTGATATTGTTTTATGTAGAAGGGAAGCATACTAAATCCATCATACCATTGTGTGCAGTGGTGTTTTCTCTAAGGCAAGTCTTTAGAAAGACAACTCAATCTGATAAGTATCTAATCTTCTATTTTGTTCTCGATTGTTTTGTTCTATGCATACATTTATTGACATAGATTATTCTAGATCTTGATATACACATCTTGTTGATATATTAATGTTGATTTTCATTGTTGCAATTATGTATGATATATTCAAAATATTTCCAACACACTTTAGTTGGAGGTTGCAAGCTAATTATTTTAAGTCAGTCACGCCTTTCATCTTATCCAAGTTTATAGTTCACTTCAACAATTTTTCAAGCCAATATTCGAAGTTCCAACTTCATGTCATTATATGTAAATATTACTTAAATTAAAAAAACGCTAATTTGTTTCTCAAGCCGAGCAGAAAACGAATGCCCTGATAAGCACCGCAGGGGAAGGGCAAGCGGCAAGCAGCAAGCGCTAGTTTTGTAAGTATAGAATACATGTATCTAGTAATGTAAGCAGACCCTTAGGTTATCAAAGCTTACTGAGAAGCAAGCACCAAGATCTCTACTTGGACAACTTGTGAACGCTACTTCCAAATGACATGAGTAGCCAAACACATTCATTAATTAATAATTTCAGCTCATAACAAAAGAATACAAGCTTGAAATATTTAAAAAAAATACAAGCCGTTTTCTTAAACAAACAACAAAAAAATAAAACTTAGGAAAGGACTACATTTACTACACAACTAGAATCAACAATGATATCCACCTCACAATTGACAAGCTTGAGCTACATCTAGAATTACAAGACAACAACAAACTCCATATCTTCAACTGTAAAAAAAGGAAAAAAAAAACTAAAAAGCTTGAATGTAATCAGGCGAATCAGAGATCTGATCTAACCTGCGGATGACGAGAGAGAGCAGGAAACAGCGACCTCCTCGCGTCCGCCTCCAATTCAGTTGATGCAAGGCGGGACCCGATCCGATCTTCCAAGACGCAGATCGAGAGCGTTCCCGACCTGCACCAAGCGAATCAGAGGCGGCAGCGAAAATCTCCTCTCCTCTGCTCTCCCCAGGAAACCTAATAATAATAACAAGAAGAACAAGAATTGTATAGTAAGAATGGATCTGAAGGTGGGAGGAGGCATCGCTATTGGGCCGGTGGTATTTATTGCTGGAATGGACGCAGAAGATGGAGACACGCATCTGCCGACCTCAGCTGAGATCTGTCACCTATGGCCGGTGGCACGTGAGGAACTCCTAGATTATTTTTTTTCCTTTCTTTCTTTCTTTTTCCATTTTTGCAAGGGGAGAAGATATTGAAGTAGTTAAGGCAAAAGCCAAAAGCGGTGTGGTGGTACCCCAAAACAATCACGTAGAAATCATTCTAGAAGAGTTGTACTTCTCTATTTTTTCTCGTTAATTGTCTGATATTTATTATTCTCTTTTCCTAGTTGTTATGATGTCTTCAGCACTAATCAAAGAATTCACATTTGGCGTATACATGAATCTCGTTGGATCAAGTGGATAATAATATCTTGCATTGTTGGTTATTTGTTTCATAACACTTGCCAATTTCATTCGTCACCTTTTAATGGACATAAAACTGAATTATTTTAGTTTTGATTGTTATTTTAATATCAAAATGGCTATTAACTTAATTATTTCTATCGACACTGTTATCAAATAGGTGGTCTAGAAAAACATATATTTAAAGAAAAAGGTCACGCCCCTCGAATAGTTGTGTTATTGAATTTAGGCCTTGGTCGAAGCCTATAGGGTCCAAAAGACCAGGACCGTCTCAAAAGAAACAGACTTGTAGATAGGTCAAATTATAACGGCCCCAAGGCCCAATGGCCGAAAAGCCTACATCCACATTTTCCTGATCATGTTCTTTATCATTGAACCTGTTTTCACGTTTTCTTCATCTCATTTCAATCTCAAAAATAATGGATATCGAACTGCAATTTGTATCAATGATTTAAAATATTATAATGATATCTAAACAATAATTAATAGGACATATTTCACGAAGTAGACAAATAACATTGCCGCCATTATGTTTTTCTTCACTTAGCATCAACTGTTAAATATTTCTCTTTCATAAATAGTCATTTTATTGATAAAAATACAATATCATTTCAGAACCTTCATATGTATCGGTCATGCAAACTATCATCAACACTTGCTATTTATAAGCTCCGAGTGCCCTATGATAAGCAACCTCTTTTTTCTCCAAACATGCCTTTGTTAGTTAAATTCATATCAACTAAGTAATCAATCTCTTCTACAGTTAATGTTAAACAAATCAAGAAATAAAAGAACAAAAGAATTATGCAGCTTATTTACATAATATAATATTATAGATGTTTACATTTTTGTACTTCTCACTCAGGAGTGGTGCCACACCAAGCAGGAAATTATAAGCGTATAGAAACGAACAAAGACTGATATGTAACTGTACACGAACAGATAACTCGGACGTATTCACTATCATATGGTGGTCCGATCCATCATCCAAACTGACAGCCCAAGAGACGAACCCAAAGACGTGAAAACATAAACTGATAGTCAAGCAGCAATCACGATGATCACAATGAGTAGAATAATCCCAAAGATCACCAAGAGTAGACAGGCCTGCGTAGAAGTAATCACACGATTACGTGAGAAAATATCCAACAATGAAAACTATAAGTTGAAAGTGATTAAAGCCACTCTGGAAACAAGTACCAAGGATGAGTTCGATTTCTGGCTCTTGGAAGCTTTAGTAAGTTGGGATCTTGCCTGCGCCATCCCTGTATGAGAACTATCGATATTGGACTGGATGTCATCTACAGAATAATAAGGGGATTAGAAACAGAATGTGTCAAGACAAGACTGAGAAGACCACAAGAACAAGGGTGATTTGAGTTACCAATCATGGTTCCTTGATCATGAACCAGCTCAGTGAGATGCTTGAAAATTTCATTCACCTCACCAATCTGTTGCTGAATCTCCTGTATTCCTTGTTCTCTTTCTTCAATGATGGCCTCATTGAAATCTATCTCATTATCTAATAGGATCACTTCTTGCCTGTCAGCAAGAACCACAGGATCAGCAAAGTTATATCCAGAAGGAAACTATATCCTACCCTCAATTACTTGACAATTAGGCCATCCTAACTTCTGAAATAGAATGGTCAAGTTGAACAAAAAATATATATATTTTTATTACCGTTAAAATATAAACATCCAACTTATAATCAATTAACAATGAGTAGAGAGATTCATCTATATATAATCACAAGTCTTATTCTCACTTTTTCCAATGTAGAATTATTTTAACACTCTTCCTCGCTTGTGATCTCTTTCAAGTCTAGGTAGAAGTATGTGAACTTAGACCTATTTGAGTCTCTTTTCAGCTCTAACACCATATTAAAATATAAACATCCAACTTAAAACTAATTAACAATGAATGGAGAGATTTATCTATATAAAACTACAAATTTTGTCCTCACTTTTTTTAATATGAAACTATTCCAACCATCACGATACTACAAACAACTCAGTATCCTACTTATTTATTATTTTATACTCCAAAGAATCTATTAATTAAGAAAATTTATATCCATTAGCTTCTAAAATTATTAGTCTTTTTCAAAAATAGTCTTGTAATTGCCCTTCTAATTTCAACATCTAGTTTCTGGTCATTATGTTTTAAAACATTTAATAACGAAAAGAAATATGTAAATATTCAAGTTTGTTCCCTTTAAATTTCCTTTTCCTTGAAAAATATATATGGATATTATCTCACTGTGCTTATACCATATTGTCACTTACACATAATTAATTCATATTTCACAAACAGTTTTACATCATTCATTGATTCTGTGGGAGTCTTTTTTTCTGTGTTTCCTTTTCAGCATGCATTGCACGTGCACAATGTGTTGTAAATAAGTACGATGTCTGATGAGTGCAAGACGTTGACATCATTGTTTATTCAATTTCCAAAACACCATTGCAAATGTCACTTTTTTATGATCTGGGAAGTTTTGAGGCCTAGTGACCGTGGCAGGAGTGGCAAACTATCATACAAGGAAACTAAAATTCGTAGAAAAAATGTAGAAATTAGAATGTAATTAATAAATGCAAAGAGACAAATGAGAATATAGAATGACATACTTAATGGTAGCCTTGGTAGAGAAGCAGATGACACCAAAAGTGAAATTCACTAGAGATAAGTTGGCTATTTAACACGTGAATTGTATACATAAAAAGTCTAATAATGGTTTAAAGAATATCTGCACACACATCATACAGTAAGAGCATGACAACAGAGCTTACCTTCTTGCTTCCACAAGAAGCGCACGCTGCTCAGGAGTTTTATCACCACTTAAATCTAACTCACTTGCAGTGTAGCTGTATGAAAGCAAAAAAGGAATAAGGATATGACAGTAAACAAGAACCTTTGAAACAAATGTATGATATTAACTGAGATATGGTTCCAAAATACTAAGCACGATTGAAAGTTAGTTGCCATCCAAAGATCACAAGTTTGACGTTAGTCTTCATAACCATCAAAAAAACTGTTAGTGTCATATATTAGAGTCTCTTTGCTATTAGAGTCGAGTTTAGACTTGTGGATAAACAGATATCTATTTATATTAGGATATGTAATACTCACCTATATATATGTATAATTCATGTGTTTTTAAGATATACAATTTGATTATCCACTTCCACATGGTATTAAAGTCCATGGAAAAACCCTTGGCATCCGTCCACCACCACCAAGCCCTAACGCCAGCACCACTTGCCTCCCTAGCCCCTCCCACCACTTCATCCATCTCCTCCGGCCCCTCCCCCCTTCCAACAACAACCGCCTGCCCTAGCACAGCCACCGTCAGCCCCAGCCGGCCCTTCAAGGCTCATCAGCAGTGCCCACCAAGCCTTCCAGATCTGCAGGCCCCTTCCAGACCCACCAACGGCCCCAACCAGGCCTTCCAAAACCGCCAATGCCTACTACAGGTCCTCCCAGACCCGTTGACGACCATCGCAAGGCCTTCCAGGCCCACCAGTGCACATCACAAAGCCTTCCAGGCTCACTGGCAGCCATGCATGAGAATCACCATCATGTTGTAGACTGTCCAACAGCTCTAGTTCTCCATTTGTGTGTGGATACCATGTTTGTGCCTCCAAACAGTGTGTTAGTGTATCACCAAACAGTGTTTGTGCAGTTTTCAGACTATATGTGTGACAAATCAGTCATTGTTTTCTGTCGTTTGTGACCAATCAGAACAGTTTTTGGCCCATTCTCCATAACGTCTAATCATTGGTGAAGAACCACAGTAATACCTCCGAGAAACTTAAGAAGAAGAATCATCTTCAGTGGGCACAAAGTTTTGAGACTTCTATTGACTTCTATTCTCACCAAGCACCCTCCTGATTCAAAAGATTCTACGTACGAGAATTGATACGCAGACGATGCCGCAATTCTCTTATTAGTCTCCAGCATAGAACCAAGTGTGGTTCATAGGGTCATGATATTGCATCGTGCAAAGAAGATATAGGATACACTGAGATCAAATAAGAACACGAGAAAAACATTTCCATGGTATTTAAGGAGTATGAGCAAATTTCCTCTCTTCGACAGGACAACAGATCCGTGCAAAAGCACTTCGCTACTCTTCATGGTCTACCAAACAAACTTGATATATATCAACCTTTGATAGTAGATATCACAAAAATGAGACAGTATCAGGAGAGTTAGCGATGACAACATATCTCTCGAGTCTTAACCTAGAATTGTCTTCTCATATTCCTGGACAAATTCTGAGTGCTAAAGCTCTTCCAAACCTTCAGAATACTTTCTCTAGAGTCCTAGACACCAGCTCCCACTACAGATGAGTGTGCTATGGTTGCATCCTCTTCACAAGATCGTGAGTCTACAGCACGAAAGAGTCAAGGTGGATCTCATTGTCAGCACTGTAGGTGTTTAGGGTATCATTTTGAGAAGTGTTGGAACAAGTTTGAAAAACCATAATGCGTGAATCACTACTACCACCATTATTACTGAATCATCTTTTGAGACAACTATTATCACTTCTCCTATTGATCGGACTGTTACTATATTTCAAGCTAACTACGAGCGATTTCTATGGCTTCAGGCCACTAATTCCTCTACCACTGTAACTCATGCTTCCTCTTCAGGTACAACTAACGCTATGATTGCTTTTAGTGATAGCTCATGGATCATAAACTTTGGAACTTCCCCACATGTCAGATACATGTGACTTTTTTAACCAATTGTCTAGCCTCTCCAATATCTCCTATGTGATAATTGTCGATGGCCATTCATGGTCTACTTCTAGGGAAGGAATGTTCAAGTCGCTTCTAGAATAAACTAGACAATGTTCTTTATGTACCTGACTAGACATAGAAATCGAACCGGGCCAGGCCCGTCGTGGGCCATGGGCCGTGCCTGGCCTAACGGGCAGGCCCGCCAAGGCCCGTAGAGTAAGCCCATTCAAGCCCGCAAAACACCCTGGGCCGGGCCGAGCAGAGTCAACCCGTGAACAGTAACAATTTAAAAAAAACAAAAAAATAGGGCCAGGCTGAAAAAAAAAAAAAAATTTTAACAACCGAACAAGACCGGACCAATAGCCCAACCCGTTTTAAAAAAAGAAAACAAAACAACACAGGGCCGGGCCAAGCAGCCCAACCCGTTAAAAAAACAAAATTTTGCAACGACAGGAAGCAACAGTCATTTTTGAAAAAAAAAATAAAAAATTTAAATCAATATTTTTATCCTATAAATACCCCTCCCCCCCTCCACCCTATTCATTTTTTCTTCACAACTCGATCTTCTCTTCTACAACTTTCTCTACTACAAATTTCTCCCAATTTTCAAATGAGGATTTTTAAGTGAAGATTTCGCTATTTGGCTTTGGATTCTGCCAGATCTTCTGCTCTCCAGACTCTAGTCTCCACGCGACACTAGTTGAGCCAGCAACATCAAAATTTCTTTACTTCTAATCCCTCTAAATTCTTTACTTCTAATCCCTTGATTTTTGGTTTTTGGTTTTGTGGTTTAAGGATTTTATTATTTTATATTTATTTTTTTATATTAAAATAGAAAATATTGGTAATGTTGGTAGCCATGACTATATCCCTAATATGGAGTCAAATCAACCTTAGCCTACCCCAACACATACTTCACAGTCCACAACTACTAAAAAACCTAAGAAATAAAGTTCTTGGGTTTAAGAACATGTTACATTAGACCCTGTAGATCAAACTAAGTGTTACTGTAATTATTGTAATACCACATACACATGTCCTAGGGGAGGAAGTGTAGGTCATATATCTGGACATTTACAAAAATATATACCCAAACATAATAAAGATGACAACACAGATTTAAAACAATTGAAATTACAAGTAGAATTTAGTGATATAATTAATTAGAAATATAATACAGAAGAAGTTAAGGAAGGAATAACTAAATTTATAGTACAAAACGAACAACCATTTTCTTTTTCTGAAAATAAAAATTTTGAATCATGTATGCAAAATTATTTAAATCCACAGTTTAAAAGTTTTTCTAGAAATACAACAAGAAATATAATTTATAAAACATTTAAAAACGATAAAAAAGATTTAATTAGAATATTTTTTAGTTTATTATGTAAAATATCATTAACATGTGATGTTTTGACTGGTCCAAATAATTTACCATATTTATGTTTAACTGCACATTGGATAGACATAGAATGGAATTTTCAAAAAAGATTAATTACTTTTAAAGTTTTTGATCATCCACATACTGGTAAAGCTATATCAAATATGATAGAAAATATTACTAAAGAATATAATATATTTTTTAAAATAAATACAATATCATTTGATAATGCATCTAATAATAATGTTGCAATAAAATTATTAAGAAGAAATATAAAACCAATATTAAATGGTGAATTATTTCATTATAGGTGTTGTTGTCACATCTTAAATTTAATTGTACAAGATTGTATAGAATGTATTAGACCTTATATAGAAAATATTAGAAAACCTATTTTATTTATTCAAACATCATCTGAAAGATATCAAGAATTTAGACATATGTATGTACACAAAATGGTTTAAAACCTAGAAAATTTAAGTTAGATGTTCAACATAAATGGAATTCAACTTATATATGTTAAGTTCATGTATATCTTATAATCATATAATTACAAGATTTTATAATGCAAAATCTAATGATTTTTTAAATGATGAAGATTAACAAAATTCTAATACAATTCATAATTTTTTAGAACATTTTTATAATACAACTAAACAATTATATGGTCAATATTATCCAACAAGCTCTTTAGTTTTAATTAATTTATTTAATATTGCAAATATTTTTCAACAATATAAAAATATTCTAACTTTTGTAGATATTATTACATTAATGGAAACTAAATATAATAATTATTGGAGTGAGCCTCCAATGTGGGCATCTTTAACTTTAATTATGGATCCTAGACATAAATTAGTTAATTGTATGATACTTATAATGATATTTTTAGTAACATAAATAAAAATAAGTATATAGATTCATTTAATAATAAAATAAAGACAACTTTATATAATTTATTTGAAGAATATGTTAGAAATTATAATGAAACATCTAGTGATCAAGCATCTAGTTTTTTAGGATCACAAAAGTAGTAGTAATGGTAGTTCTTTATGGAGTAGATTAAATAAAAAGAAGGAAAAATATATAAAATCAAGTACAAATAATGAATTAAATAATTATTTAGAATCCCTAATTG
>JAMKQA010027444.1:0-38969 GCA_024699735.1 Posidonia australis
TCCCATCCTCAATAGGAATTTGATTCCCAAGGGAATCAAATTCCAATCCTTTTTTTTGTACCAAACGTTGGAATTTCATTCCAGCCTACTTTTTCATTCCATTCCCTTTCATTCCGGGGTTCATTCCAGCGTACCAAACGCACCCTTAGTTCTAAAAGCTTTAATTGGCTCTAACCATTTTTTGAGTATAGCTTTTAGATTTTTTAATTTAGAACTAAACTCAGAAACAGGAGCTGTTACAGAAAGTCGATAACCATTCTGCCACCAAAATTCCTTTGTGACTTGTTCAATACCATCATAGGAAAACCAGGATTTGTAGAATTTAAAAGGGGTGGGGCCCCAATTAGGGGATAAAGTATTAATCAGAATAGGAATATGGTCAGATACAATCCTGGCCTTGCCTGAACACAAAGAGTCAGGACAACTCACTGACCAACCTGGGGACATAAGGAAACGATCAAGCTTAACCATTGTAGGGTTATCTTGAAAGTTAGACCAGGTAAAAGAGAAGTTATTTGGTGATAAGTCGATCATAGAATTCTGATCAATGAAGTCATTAAATCTGTCCATATGAATGTTGCTGCTAATAAGAAGGGAGTGTTCACTAGGAAACCTAATAACATTAAAGTCCCCCCAGGAGCCATCTATTATTAACCAAAGTACCAATATGATGCAATTCTTCCATAAAAATGGGTTTCATACTCTGATCACCGGGGCCATACACCCCAGTGAGCCACCAAACCAAATTATTATCCAAACTTTCAAAATTAATGGAGAGACTAAAACTGAAGGGGATGCATCTGATAGCCTTGTATTGCCTGCTATCCCAACCTATCAATATCCCCCCTGAAGCACCAATCGAGGGAACCAAAGACCATGTGCTGATTTTATTGCCTCCTAAATATCTTAATGACCATTCAGTAAACTCTTCCTGCTTGGTTTCACTAACGATAATAATATCGCATTTGTTAGATACAATGAATTCTTTTAATACTCTCTTCTTGTGCTCAGACCCCAATCCTCTAATGTTCCAAGCTGCTATAATCATAATAAGAATATTGAAACCTAAACAGAAGAACCCCCCCATCCAAGGGAGCATGGGGGTTTTCTAACATAACATACTCTTTGCCCTGATCATTCCTTACTTGGTTAAAAAAGGCTATTGAGTCTTCTTTAGAGGATAATGAGATACCAATATTATTACAAAAGCATTTAAAGTGCTCATAAGAATCCCATATCAAGGGATCCTCAGCATAAGATCTAGAATTACCAGGAAGCAGCAGATTAACAACATTGGAATCGAAAGAGGTACGAGATACAGAGCCATGGCTGAAATCATTAATGTTTTCACAATCAGTATGCAAATCCTCACCTGGTGCATGCACAGGAGTAGGGGGCCTAGAGGTAGGCTTCTCAGAGTGTGTAGAACCCAATTCCTCTTGGTCCAGATAGTCATATATAGCCATGACCTTTTTGAATTTAGCCAGCGAGAGGTTCCTGGCCTTGATTTCAGATTCCACCCAATTGGGAGCTACATCAGAGAGCTCAGAATTTCTTTGGATGGGAGGGACAGGAGTTGCTGTAATATTGTCTGGAGCTGAAGGAGTGGGTAACAACCCGGTAGTCCCATGAGATGAAGACTTAGGAGAAGGAGAAAAGGAGGGTCTCGTCCATACATTTTTCCCAGATTTGAGCTGGGACTTGGAGATTTGGTGGTTCTTACCACTAATATTGCCTCGCCAACCTTTCTTAAGAGGTTTCCTAACAGGAAACAGATTTCTAGAGGAAGAGGCCTGGGAAGTATGTTTGGGCCATGCAGGAAATGGCTTGTGGGTGGGAGGAGAAGTAAATGGGCAAAGGTCCCAGCTAAGTCTATACTTAATGGGGTAGACCGTTTTCCCATAAACAAAAAATCTCACATCAGGGGTCTCTTTACCCGGGAAGATCTTGATTCTCACCCTAGCAAACCCAAAAAACTTGACTCTGTCAATAGATAAGTCTACCTCAAGCAGCTCAGCAAAATCTGAGACCAACCTATGGAATACATCAGTGCACCATAAATGGTAGGGAATTCCTTCCAACTTGATCCAGGTCCCCTCTTCCCTGAGGGAAAGCACTGCATTGGAGCTAGGCGTCCAGTGCACAAACGAAGCAGAGAGTGAGTGGAGAGAGGATCCAAATCGACTCAGGATGTCATTTTTGTCTTTAATGGATGGAAATCTTAACAAAAAATTCCCAGGGTAAAAAATCAGAAATCTCAATTTTAACATGTAGAGGCCAGTTGTTAAGTATATGCTGGGATAGCATATCAAAGGAAAGACTGGAGGAGTGATCTGTGACTATCGCACAACAAGAGTAATGGATTGTGAGGTCACATGAGGCATCAGAGGGATAAATGACTATTGGGTTTTGGGGTGATAAACCAGCCATTTTAGAATAAGATCTGGACTCCTGAAAAAAGTCACAAATGGCCACCGAGTGAGAAGATGCTTTACATCTATAACAAGCCCCAGAAAATTTACAGTTGCTCTTTATATGACCACGCAGACCACATTGAAAGCAACGATTATTATCTCTACAGTAACGTACCAGAGGGGAAGAGATATTCTTCTTCTTCTTCGCCACTAGAGTCCACCCAGGGGAACCAGCCTCGCAGTCCAGAGTATTTTCAGAAGAAGAAGGAGATGGGTTCAAAGCGGCAAAACACGAGCCACTGCACCCAAAATCAAAGTTCTCATTACAGTGGTCAGACAAAATCTCTATCGTAGAGATTTGTGACAGAAAATTCGGCAAAATGTCAGAATTTTCAGGGGAGTGGGAGAAGTTTCCATTCCCGGGCAGAGAAACCACCTCCTCAATAAAGCTAGAAGAGACGTGAGGAGAGCAGGGGTCAGACGAAAACGGCAAGTCGTCAGACGTGCAGAATCCCAGGGGCCCCACCAAATCGGTAAAAGGCAGAGAGAGGTGAAAATTAATATTATCGCTCGCACTATTATCGAAAGTCCCCCCATCTTTACTCCTAAAATTACTAAAACCCTCGCAAATCACAGGAAGGGAATACCGAGAATACCCCCACACGGAAAACGAAGGCCAGAGAGACCAGGCTTCTCAGACACGCCGCTTCTAGGTTCAGAAGCCACTCCCCGCCGGCCCACCGGCTAGAGAGAGGTCGCCGGAGCACCGGAATGAAAAATAGGATCAACACACACAGAGTGCCTAGGAACCAAACAGAAGCCACCAGTCAATCGGGAAAAAGTTCCCGAAACAGTTCTAAAAACCAGAGGCAAGCCATGAGCATCAAAAAATCCAGAGAAACCACAATCAGAAGAAGATAAAACTATAACTATCTCAGATCCATAAGCATCAATAATATCATCACAAAATAAGCATGAAACCAACATATTTAACCACCACGGAGACAAAGATCTGTAAATGAAACAGCAATCCACCGAAATATCCACAGCACTGTTAGAAGTAAAACTCAGGCAATGAGTAGGGCCATAGAAAACCGCCATGATGCCAGATTTGGACGAACAGGGGTCGTCCGAGATAGATCTGCCCCAAGGAGAGCTAGACGGAGGAGATGGAGATCTCCCTCTGTCATAATTAGAAAGAGAAGTAGAAGCCTTCCTCTTCTAGCTACCCTGAACAGGGCACGTCGGAGTAGAAAGGGGGACAGAAGTTACCAACCGAAGTCGCGCCTTCCCAAACAAGGCGCTCGCACCGAGCGCCTCTCCAGCCAAAGTAGCCTTGCGCGAGCGGAGGTTGTAGGGAGGAGGATCACGACGACCACTAGGAAGGCGTCGTCCCGCCATAGACCACGGGAAGGAAAACGCATAGAGCGAAGGACGCAAACTATCAGAACAAATTTTTCGCTAGAGCTTTTTTTCCATCTAATATTGTTGTAACCTACAAGTTAAACATCACATAGTAGATGAAAATTTAATCAACTTCATATATATGCAAACTGATTTTCAGATTTATAAATATGTCAAATAAAAATTGAGAACTAAGAAACTGATAAATAGATATCAGATTGATAAATTGACAAATAACAAATATCAGATTCATAAATTGATAAATAACTTTAGCACATTTTATCAAATAACAATATCACACATGTACATTACTAATAAATATGTCAATTATTGATAAAATTAGTGTTGTCATATCAGATACGTATAACCTACTTGTACAAGTCTATGTAAATGGCGTTTTTTCTCTTTTGTCCATCTCTTTATCAAGGGCCTTTCAAAAGGTGTGTTGGAAATACATATTCCTGTGATTTTCTATATCCAAACCTGAAAATTTAAATAAAACAGTAGATGTTAAATAATGTTGATTGAATATCATGTATTCATAAGAAGTAATGTAATTTATTTTATTGAAATTAGACTTACATAAAGTGTCATTGTACATCCAGTAAGATAAACGGAGGCTCTCTCGCTTTGCTTTCTTTTTTTCACAACCTTAGAATATTTACTCATATTAGTAAAGATTTTTTTCAGAATCGCTTCAGCCCAATTGTACCTTTCTAGATCATTTCCAACTTCGACATACCCAATCAGATTTGAGCTCAATGTCTATCCAGATTGTAGAAGCAACAACGTAGCAAATAAGAGTAGAATCCAGAGCTTCACTATATCACTTGTGTTGTTTTTTTGTTCTTCAATAAGTTTGCGTAGTATTTCTACAATATCATCCTTTTTAATTGTTATTTTTTCATTCCAAAAAATCCTTTTATTGAATATGTTTCATTCTTCAATCTTGTCATCTTTTGCCTTTATCTCAAGTATACCATTTGGAACTCCCAGAATTTGAACAATGTTTTCATTGGTGAGTTGTACGGCTACGTCACCTATTTCAGTTCAGAAAATGATCAAAAGGTGTACTTAGTATGCATTCAACTTGTTCTTAGTTTAGTTTAATGTCTTTTACTGAATTTCCATACCATTTTGGGAAGCATCTGTGTTGAACCCAACAATGTGCTGTCATCAGAAAAATTTAGAATTTTTTAATTCATCAAGTATTGTAAAATTTATTTATGAAAGTAATGGATGTATATTTAAACAATGTACTTACCATCAGGTTCTCCTATTTCTTTTCTTTTTCTTCCTCTTTGATGTCTAACCTCTGGTATATCTGAATGTGAAAGAAATTTGTATAATAGACAAAATACAATTTTTTTTTAATAATTCAATAATTACTAATGAACTATGAGTTTTGTCATTTGCTATTCCATATCTTTTGGATCTTTTTTGTCGCTTACTCTTTGATGTATAATCTCTGGTATTACTGATTTTAGAGGTAATTAGTGCAAAAAACAAAGGAAAATATTGATTGTATAATTCAGTAATTACAAACATCAATGAGTTTTGTCATTTACGATTACATACTTTCTGGTTCTTTACTTTTCCTTCCTCTTTGATGTGTAACTTCTGGAATTATTGATTCTAAAAGTAATTTGTGCAACAAAAAAAAGTAAAACATTGATCTTTTAATTCAATAATTACAAAGAAATTTGAGTTTCGTCATTTGTAATTACTTACATTTTGTTGCAATTTCCTTCTCCATTGTGTTCCTACTGAATGGTATTTTTGATGCCAATCTCTATAGTCTTAAAGATCTTCCTTGTTGGGATTGACTTGGTCCTTTTGTTTCATACATATTTTTTATTAATTAGCAAAATATTTACATTACTGAGTTGATTAAATAATCCAAGAAGATTGATTATGAAGTAATGTTTACCTTACTGTATGAAGTAATGTTTACATGTCTATATTGAGTCTTATGTCAATCCGAGACTGAATGTTGGTTTTACAATTGATGCTATGCATAACAGAAGATTCAAGAGGGTATTAGTCCTTGTTTTTTCAATTTTTTTATAATATATTATTTTATTCAATTATTACTATTTCATTAGAAGTTAATAATTTTACTGAAAATAAGTTACTATTTGTTTTACAGAACTAAGTAAGTAATCAGTAGTTACTTAGTTATATATTGAATAGTAAATAACTCATTCAACTTAGTAGTGTATTATCTCAATTCTTCACTAAAACTACATTTCAACTAAATTAATATTTATAATAATTTGTTCTTATGTTCTTTCATTAGATTTAATATCAAATAATATGTATATATAACAACTAATATTTAAATGCACTTATTTTTTCAACATTGTCAAAACTTTTCTCAATTATTTACTGATATTCAATATATATGTTTTAAAAAAATGGTTAAGAGATGATATTGTAAAATAAATGAAAACATGACAACCATCATTTATCATGTATATGTTATTTTGTTTATTTTTTCAAAAACAAACAATGGAAATACTGAATCACCTTCTTTGGTTGTAGGAATACTTATTAAATTGAGATTCGATCTTCTGGTTGTACGTGTGGGAGTTGCATCATGTCTTGTAGGTGTTGTCTCAATGTTTTCTACAATACACTGTTTTATAAATTTTGGGGAAATCGTTACTATTTATTTTTTCCAGTAATAACTTAATAAAAAGGGAGTCCCCATTGAGAGAGATCTTACAGTTCAGTACATGATGTCATTGATATATTGGTGTGCCATAGGAAAAATAGGAAGAAGAAGATTATCAGTTAGAGTAGTTAGAAGATGATGAAAACAGAGGATGATAATCGTAGCGGAATATCATAGACTGAGGAAGCATCGGGAAAAACTTACATTTGTTGCTCTTTTGGCGCCGTCGCATTTCCTTTTCGAGTAAATCGCCGAAGAGGAGAAACTTAGGGTTGCAGACGAGAGGAGAATGAAGAGGAATGTAGTGAAACAAGATACGTATGGGAGAAGTTTCCTTTTTGGTTAAATCACATAATTGAGGAACTATATCTCCTTGATTTGCAGGAAATGGTGGTTTGCGTCATTTACCTTTTTCTTTCTTTCAAAAATCACGGTTTACATTGTTGCTTTCAGATAGGACCCAACCTTACTTAAGTTTAGTGAGGTCCTTGAATTTTTTCAGTAAATCATGTTATATTTCATTTATAAATTATTAAAAAATTAATTTTAGTATTTACTGAAAAGATAATTTCAGTATTTACTGAAAATGATTGAAATTATAATTTCAATAAATTGTAGATTAAAATATACATTTACTTATGCATGGACCTACATAAGGCAGGCCCAATGTATGTATATATGTATATATATATATATGTGTGTATATATATTTATTTCTGTATATATGTTCATCTATAAAAGCCATAAGACCCTAAAACCCTAACAGCCGACGCCCGATGCAGCATTTCTGATTTCTTCCCCTCAATCCCTCTTCTTCAGTTCTTCCCTCCCGATCCCAAGTGGCCGAGCCTCCATTCTCTGGATCTCCGGTCCCAACAGCCGACCTGACGGGCTGACGGTTCTTCTTCTTCCCCTCTTCTTCCCTACCCTCCTGGTACTGTCCCGAGCCTCCACCCCCAACAGTCCAGGGACTCCAGTCGTCCTCCGGCAACTTGACAACGGCAAGCCTCCTCTTCCAGTAAGCCTCCGGAAACGGCAATTGATCCTCCTTTTTCCCTTCGGCAATAGCAATCGAACATCCTCTTCGGGCAAGCCTCCTCTCTTAGGTATTTTCTTTTCGTCCTTTTTCTTCTCTAGTCCCCTTTCCTTCCTCCAGGCTCTAACAGACCAACAGATCTTCCTTCCTCCTCCATAGTCCATAGTCCTTTATTTTTTTCATCTCATTCACATACAGTATACCGTATACATGATAGTGAATCACACTCCTCTCTATCACTCTCACATAGTGAATCACTCCCAACGATTTGATCTCTTGTGAATGTTTGTTTACAGGATTCAGTCCCAACGATTTTCGCTATCACTCTATCACACAGACAAACATAGTGAATGTTTATTTGTTAGATTTTACTAGATTTATGATCCCTTGGTTATGAATGTCAGAATGTTTGTTTACTGGATTTTATTGTTTGTTATGAACTTATGATCCCTTGCAGAGTTTCTGAGTTACTAGATTTTATTGCTTGTTATGATTCTTTGCAATTTTTTTGATCTTGCAATGTAGAGTTACTACTTACTAGATTTTATTGTTTCTTAAGATCCCTTGCAAATTTTTATCCTGAAATGCAGAGTTACTGAGTTACTAGGTTTTATTGTTTCTTATGATCCCTTGCAATTTTATGTGTTATATTTCCTTTTTCTTAATTCTTTTATTTTATTTCTAGATACAATGTAAAATGTAGAACCAATTAATGTCATTTTGTGTGGTTAAATGACATTATATTTATGTTATTGTTAATTTTATTATTATTTTTGGATGAGCAAAATGAATCAATGATGATGTTGTATTGTGGATTTGTGGTGCATGAAAATGTTGGAACCATTCTTCTTATATATTGTTAAATTTATTATTAATCTTAGATGAAAAAAATTTGATTTTTTTATAGGTTGTCTTATTAACAGTTTTTTTAGACAAGTTTCAATTTAGGACTCAATTAAAGTCATGAAATAGTATAAATTGTGATTTTGAAAAATAAAAGAAATAATCTGTTTGACCCGCTAACCTATATTGCTATTCGTTAATCAAAAGGGTAGTGGATAGGATAGTGGTTAAGTTTTTTTGGAATGAATAATGATTGGACCCACCAACCACTAATAAGAGGCAGATAAGGGTAAGGGTAGACCTCATATCCGATCCGACCCACTTACAGTCCTGAGCAACACAGCAACTAAATCAATCAAGGATAGTAGTCCAGATAATTTTCATGTTAGTAGAAATTCAGATAATTTTCATGTTAGTAGAAATTCATTCAGGATACATGAAAGTTAAAATATAACTAAAAACTAATTAATAGTTATGCTTGATTATTCATACATGAACTAGAAGTATTAAAATTGAGTGGTACAAAAAATTAGATTAGAAGGACCAGGAAATTGGATTTTTTGTACTTGTTTAGTCAATGCACTAAGTACCATTTACAAGAGGGACAAAACATATAACGATTTAAAAATTCAGAAATTCGTATACATTCAGTCAAGGCATTCATTGCTAACTGTAATATCAATTGATTGATCAGTTAAACCTTAAAAGAAACTCATCTTAGGACAATCTTAGGTGGATCCTTGAACCAAACAAGTCACATACCGGGAAAATAAATAATATTAGGTGGATCGTACAACATCGACCATAAAACCCGTCAAAAGCTTTTTCGTAATAAATGAAATAGAAGTATTAAAATTGAGTGGTACAAAAAATTAGATTAGAAGGACCAGGAAATTGGATTTTTTGTACTTGTTTAGTCAATGCACTAAGTACCATTTACAAGAGGGAGAAAACATATAACGATTTAAAAATTCAGAAATTCGTATACATTCAGTCAAGGCATTCATTGCTAACTGTAATATCAATTGATTGATCAGTTAAGCCTTAAAAGAAACTCATCTTAGGACAATCTTAGGTGGATCCTTGAACCAAACAAGTCACATACCGGGAAAATAAATAATATTAGGTGGATCGTACAACATCGACCATAAAACCCGTCAAAAGTTTTTTCGTAATAAATGAACAACTTATACGGATCTTACTGGGTAACTTGATTAATCTAGCAGGTTCTCGAGCAAGCCACTGCGTATATAACTAGGTTCTTGAGGAAAGATTTTTCGGCATTCCATCTTCCTTTCTTCTTTGGAGTGGCGTCATCCAAACCCTAAGCTACTGAGTTCAGCTGCACCAACACACTGCTGCTGATCTGGTACGCTGTTGTCATTGCTCTTCTAGCCATCCTCAGCATCCAAACCCGTCCACTGCTTGTCGGCGATCTTCCACCGTCCATTGCTACCGTCGCTATCTCCAGAGCATCTTCTCCCCATCCTGTTTGTCACAGTCTCTCCTGAGGTCTCCAGAGTCTGTTGGATAGTTTGGATTCAGGTTTTAATCATATGACGTTGCTTGACTGTATTAGAGCAAATATTTTCTTGATATGATGTATATAGATATAAATGCAAACAATGTCTTTAATTTTTTTAATGCAATTGTGAATTCCTGTTATCTAGGAAGATGAATTTTCTTCTTTTCGGTTTTCGTAGAATCAGGATTGGAAATGGAAGAAAATTGATGCAAAGTTCTGTATCAGAATTTTCTCCTTATTATCTTTTTTTTTCTTGTTTTCTGAAACCCATCGTAAGTGTATGGCGGCTTCAAAGTGCAAACTTGCATGAGATTGCCCAGTCATGATCCGTCTATTGCAGTCACTTCAAAGTTAGATATTCGGACGTTGTGATTGTTCTACTGCAAGTTGTAGCTTTGAGCATGGTATTGTTCTGGTGTCATTGCTGAATTAGGTTATGCACATGCAGGAGCCGTGTGCACGCTAAGTTAAAAATCTCTTGTAACGAGCATGAAATCATAAACTTCTTTATTTATATTATGATTTTTATGTTTAGGATGTAAAAATCAAGTAAATCGCAAGGGCTTGAGGTGCGATTTAGAACTGATTTTTGATGTAAAAATTTTCACATAATTAGAGTATAACACTGATTTACAACTAAAATAGTGATTCAATTAAAAAAATCACCACCCTCTTTATAAATGGAAACAATCAGTGCGATTTAGAGTCATGTTGTTGGTTTTTGACTATAAATATATTAAAATTTTAATTGTATTTGAACTTTAAAGGTTACAAAGTTTGTAACTTTTATCAAGGCCGTTAAACCGTGATCTTGATAACCCTTGAAATTTGTGTAGACAAAATTTTGAAATGGAATACAAATACCCAATGCAGACCCTAATTCAAGTGGTGCTCGTGTATGATGTACATTTTCGGTGAACTCACAATGGTGCACCAGATTTTGTTCAACCCAATAGAACTTGAGTTTTGTAGATTCAAAATCAATACAAACTCAAAACCAGCATGATAAACATGGTTGCAGTAGAAGTTAAATTTGACACAGCACGGTCCAGTTTGGCCTGGTGCTCAGCTACGAAAGTCAGTGGTTTGTTACTGTTGGGATTTGGTGAAGATGCATGTATCAAGTTTCTTATTCACTTTCACAGTCAATATGAAAAAGTGCATGTGCATATCCTTCACAAAAGTAATAAGGATATTAGAGTTAAAATTGTATCTAAAGGCGTATACAATTATAGAAAGTAAAAGACACTTCAGTATTTTCACTTTTGGGGAATATGGATATTAAATAGAACAAATTTCAACAAGATTGCAACTGAGTAACCTAACACATATAAAGAAAATGTGCTATATTTGGAAACTTGATTGATTAATTGGACCTAACCTAACACTTCAGGAAAATGTGCTGTATTTAGTCTTCTTTATCAGTAGATCAATGAGATGAATTGCTTTTAAGGTTTACTGATCAATCAATTGATATTATAGTTAGCAATGATTGTCTTGACTGAACGTATACGATTTTTTGAATTTTTAAATTGTTATATGTTTTTTCCCTCTTATAATTGGTACTTAGTGCATTGACTAAACAAGTACAAAAATTCCAATTTCCTGGTCCTTCTAATCTAATTTTTGTACCACTGAATTTTATTACTTCTAGTACGTAAATGAATAATCAAGAATAATTATTAATTAGCTTTTAGTTATATTTTAACTTTCATGTATCCTTGAATGAATTTCTACTAACATGAAAATTTATGCTATACATGATATAATCAATGTATTTATTGATTTATTCAACACAATATATTATAAAAGTAGTTGAGTTCTTTTTTGCAAAAGAAAAGATCAAAAAATTGAATTTTTCTAAACAGTACTTTTTTTGGAGGATTCTAACAAGTAGTTCACTATGCATATGACATATATTAATATCCTGTCAATATTTATGTGTACTTTAAAGTTTATGTATGAGTACGAGTATTCAAGCATGATACTTATATTTATATTTTTTAGTACATGCATTTTTGAGTGAATTTTCTAATTTATTTACTAACATCCAAATAGATTTATGGCGATATAATAATTTGTTTTAAATGTAGATTAAGTGGTGGGGCTGGTCCCAACAATGACGACATCAATATTGTGGAGGTTGTTATAGCCAAACTCTATGATTGACCCCTCTACTTGGGTTAAATATCATAAATATGTTTGTTTGGTATAAAATATTATATGAGTGGTTGTCTTCTTTGTTGAAGAAGAAAAGCTCATGAGAATAAGTTTTTCAAATGGATATTACAGATATCCATATTGCTTTCATTAGAAGTAACTAATAATCCATATCCATTCAAAATTAAGACATGATATCTGTATCCCTATCTTCCTAGTCATAATATATGATCAACTCATCCATGTCTACTTGGATAAGGACATATAACATCTATCAGTTATTCTGTTTCAACTCTAATCACATAAATTCTTATGCATTGTTCTGCAAGCAACCTTACTAGTCATACAAGTCCATGATCAGTCATATTTGTCGATGTTGCTAGTCCATGCCTTGAGAGGTTTTTTTCCTTTTATCAGTTGATTGTATCTATTATCTTCTTTTTTTAATTTGTTGTAGGGTAATTTGCTGAGCACAGAGAAAATATGTATCCTTCGAAAGGGAGTAGTAACGTGTATGGGCAACAATCATACGCTGCGCATCAACCATATGGCCAAATTGTATGTGTGTATTTAGAATAAAAACCCTTATAATTTTGTTTCTAGCATTTAGCAGCTTAAGAGTCTCATAAGGAGCCTTTTTTACTTTATTATGATTGTGCTTGCAGCCAGGATCTGGTTATTCTGGCATCCCGATTGGTGGGACTGATGGAACATCCCAGCATTCTCTCTCAGCTCGGCAGGCATCCATTATTGGTTCCTCCCAGGATGCTGATATAAGTGGATATAGAGCATATGGTTCACAGGCTCCACAATATGGAGGACAATATGCTTCACTTTATGGATCAGCGACTCTTAATAATGCCCAGCAGGTCAATCTTTGACAACTGTCTAGTGGATCTTCACTTATGTACACAATTGTTACTATTCTTTTGCAAGGTTATTAAGGTGCGAACGCGCCCTTAAGCTGGGGCACCTTGGTTGCTAGGGAGCCTAGGTGTCTTTAAAAATTAAGAAAAAACATATACTCTGGATTTTTCCCTTGCTATGATATATTGTCATATGCAAGTATGTATTGATATATCCATTCTAAACTCAATTAAACACTGAAATGACTAAATAACATTGAAATATAAAAAAATGGCAAGATAATAATAAAATGTAGTGAGAGTAATACCATAAAAGCAAAAGTTAACATCAAACAATCATTATAGAAGACACACATTATCATCTAAATACAAATCCCTGATTTCTCCTTAATAAACCCGGATCCGACAAAAAATTGGGTTAAATAAAAAAGAGCTAGTGTTTAAACGCCCAACGGGTTGATGGCGCCTGGGCAATGCCTCGGTGGGTGCCTCGATAACTATGTTCTTTTGTTTATCTTGCACTCTTCTGTCATTCAAAATTCAGCTTTCTGTTCTCGTTTCAATTATTTTGTTTATCTGGCACCATTCCTTAACTTTCTTTCCTCGTCGATTAATCCTTGCTTGTATTTGGAATAAAACTTTAATTATATTTAGCCATGCTTTTCTATGCACACGGACTGCACTATAAAAATATTAAGGAGAATATCTGTTCTATTCTACCTCGCCCCATGATAGCTATTGAATCAAAAAGATTGAGTAAAATGATTGTATTCTATTCCAGTAAATGTAACTGGAAACTTTGGTATTATTCCTTGTGCAAGCTTTGATTTACCTTTTTCTCAACGCCAAACAAGAATGCCTATCCTTTTTTAAATCTACCACATATTGTCCTATTCCAAGAACAACTATCCCTAATACAAACAGTGGTTTGCTGTCTTAACATTTCATATAGATGGCACTGATACTTAAGATTGATGTTTTGAGCTGTGCATGAAACATTTTGCATGTCTTTTTGTATATCTATAAAAATTGTATATCCACCGTCTTTTACCAAAATAATTCATAGCATATGCATAATGTAGTACGGATCTGATTTATCTGAGGTTTTGATCAATGACTTTGAAGAGAAGCTGTTTCTGGATTCTTCCTTTTGTAGGAGATGTGTGTATACAAGACTTTTGAATATGGAGAATGTTGGTATCTGCAACTTCAGTTATCTTATTTCACTCCCTAATCAGTGTTTTCAATTTGGTCAACTTGTCTGACTTGTAAATCCACTAGTCAGTAGCTGGGCATGGGCCAATTAGTCAATAGCGTGGTATATTGTTTAATGGGTTAATTGGGCCAGGGGTCGTTGATCACCCATTAGTACAAATGTTTGTAACCTTAAAACTAGATTAATCATAGAAATGGAGGAAGAGCTACTTTGTGAAAGAATTAAGCTAAGGTACGTTACATAAAAGGGAACAGCTTGTAAGTAGGCATAAAAGTAACAATAGGAAATCAAGTATAAGTAGGATATATTTGTAGCATATGCATGTTACACACGTAACAAGTTAACAACAAACATGTAGGCTATGGAACTACTGACCCCGTGTAGTTGGATTAATGCATGGTTGTTTATGCAGGCTAATGAGATTTCCTAACTATCTTGCCTCCAAAAACTAATAGAAATAGGTGTCATATTTGTCTATTTCTAAATGTTCCTATTTATGTGACTCTGCATCAAAGTTATGAAAATGTTTTCATGTGGGGGTGCTACTTAATTATTTTGCTTCAGTGTCTTCATGACACATCTGTTGGAATTGATCCAGCTCAACTTGATTTATCCCCCCAATATAATGTTATCAATCAAAATTCTCTCCATGGTTTTCCTTTGCTTTGGGCAAAATTTATGAAATTACCATCTCCCTCAAATGATATATTGAATTTATGAAATTACCATCTCCCTCAAATGATATATCAATCAAAATTCTCATTAGCCTGTTTATGCAGGCTAATGAGATTTCCTAACTATCTTGCCTCCAAAAACTAAAAGAAATAGGTGTCATATTTGTCTATTTCTAAATGTTCCTATTTATGTGACTCTGCATCAAAGTTATGAAAATGTTTTCATGTGGGGGTGCTACTTAATTATTTTGCTTCAGTGTCTTCACGACACATCTGTTGGAATTGATCCAGCTCAACTCGATTTATCCCCCCAATATAATGTTATCAATCAAAATTCTCTCCATGGTTTTTCTTTGCTTTGGGCAAAATTTATGAAATTACCATCTCCCTCAAATGATATATTGAATTGATCATTGAGTTCATTATTGTCCTTTTTTTTCATGGAGAAATGACCACTTTTCTCATTGCGTCTTTGTTGTCACCAAGTACTAGCACATGCTTTTTCCCTTTTCATTTTCATCACATTGTTAAACACCCTTTCTTTATTCTTTGTCGATCATATTGTTTTCTCCTCCCTTGATGTTATTTTTCTAGCTTCATTGTTGCCATCCTCTTTGCGATTGCATTTTCCACCCTACATGAGTTCCATATATCAATCACCATTTCATTACAACCTTCCTCAATCGGCCAAACTTTTTTAAATGGAATGCATTTCCATATTGTGCCTTCTGTTCCCCGCATTTGTATATTATTACCAAAGCGACATGATCTCATATTATGTTCGACCAAGGAAAAACAGTCAAGCTCATCATTAAGCAAGCATCTTACCTTTCTTGTCATCGCCATATTTGTCTATTGTTACTGAAGGTATGCAATACAACTGCAATTTGCTGTGAAATATCTAGGATATCACAATTTTTCATATATTAATTATTTAGAGACGTTTTATCTTGTTCTTTATATTTCTGCACACTTTAGCTTGCTCTCCTCTCTAGGTATGTGACTACATGCCCTGCGCCTCCCCTCCCCATGAAACCTGCAATTGTTAATTTTAGGTCCACAGATCGTTGCAGTTGCCTGTGGAAACTGTTTGGTTCACATGTCAATCCTCAATCCCACTACGATAGAATTTATCCTTTTTACATCATGCCATCCTCCATGCTCGCTTGTTCCATATAACGATAATGTTCCATTGAACTCTTTTGAAGGTCATGCATCCATTGTCTTGCCCACAAATTTCTCCTTTGCACTTATAACAAGAATAGGATCTCCACACACCAAATCGTGAGGTCTGATGCCAAATGAGGATTGATTGGAGTGACACTGGTTATGATCCCCATGTATCCAGCCACCATCACTGTCACCCCAAGGTCTATTTCTCTACTTGGTTTTCCATCATCCATCTCTTTAGGCATTGGGATGTTTGAAGTGGAGCTTTTACTGCATCATCCCAAAAGAGCAGAAGCCCTGGTTTTTTCCTGGCCATCTCTCCTTTTGTCATTCTTATTCTCTTTCATTTATCCTATTTGAGTTTTCCTGGGATTTTCTGGAGCTCTTTTTTCGTTTTGGATTATAACTATTCTTTAGAATGAGAGTAGGATTCCTTAGTTGTTGTTCCCACGACAGTTTGAAGGCATGCTTAGGTGAAATAGAAGAATCTTGGTAGATGAAATTCCATGATTCTAATTTTGGGAGTTGAAAGTTGGTATCGTGAAAGAGAAGTTCTTGATCATTGGGTGCCGTCATTTGTGGTGGAAGTCTCTCGTTTTCCCTTTACTTTCTTCAATTTGAATTTGGTTGGCTTTGCGGAGCACTTTTTGTTGTTTTGTCTTGTGATGGATTTTATAATGGGGTGGGGGTATTTGGTTCTGATTCCATGATAATTTTGAGGCATGCTTGGGTGATCTTAATAGATTAAACTTCCATTGCCCTAATATAGTTGTTAAACATTTGGTATCAGATCGAATAGTGATAAGCTAGTGATATAAAATAATGACCAAATTCATGTTTGATTTTGGTGGGCACTAGAAAGCTTTCTCTTTCATTTTTTGAGGTTTCACAGTAGTGGATGCCTCTTAAAGGCTTTTGTCCTGCTTTGTATGCAAACAATGATAGGATGAAGTGGCAAGCTTCTCTTTAGTAGCAACTTGTACCAGGTCTGTGATGGTGTTAGCTTATATTAGCTTTAGGGTTGTTTTTTTACAAGTTTTTATCTAGTTCTTTGTGTTGGATTTGTAGTCTCCTTGAGTCAATGTTGATCAACCTGCCTTTATATGTTCTTGCCGTGTTTGTTTGAATGTGCTATCAATTACATTGCTAGACATCCTACCATTCCCCTTTATTTGTGAAATATAAGTGGAACTGTAGAAGGATTTTGTTTTTGCTTTATTTTTTTCTTCCACTGCGATGTTAATGTTAAGATGGTGTAAGTGATTTCGAGAATGTAGAATTTCATTTTAGCTTTTGGTTCTTTCCCAAGTGTCACTTTTTGTAGAGAGTTGTCCAAGTGTTATCAGGACACTGAAAGTTAGCTTTCCTAAGGCTCCGTTTGGTCAAATTTATGGAATAGATTTTAGATATTGAATCTTGATTCTGTGCATGTAAGTCGAGGTAGATTAGTTGTAAGATTATGGATGTAAAATCTGTTTGGTGTAAAAATTGAAGTGAAAGATAGATTCTTCCATAATCAAACTAAAGTTGGATTCTCAAACAAATTATACATACATAATCAAATTTGTCTAGACTAATGTGCATAATTTGTTATTTCAATGGATGTTTGGTTTAGCTAATGGTCATATCAAGATTCTGAGACTATCTATAAGGCTAAGATCTTTACCAAATATGGCCGTAGTGCCATTTTTTTGTGTATAGGTTGCTGCAATGACTGGCAAAGCAAGTGGATCAACTAGCATCCAGGGTCGGGCAGGTTATGCCCCTACCACAGCTGAACCTTCCAAGTTTGCACCTAGTGCTCTAGGATCTAGCTTGGGGACAAATACTGATGATTACAATTCTGCTGGATACAAGACTGACCAGTATTCATTGGGTAAGGGTACAGATTTTGCATCAATCGATAGGCGATACTATGGTGAGCATCAGAGTGCTTATATTGGTAGGGACTTGTCTACGGACCCAGTTAGAAGATATGCTGATTCTGTTGCTGTTGGCCTTCAATCCCAGGTTCATGTTTGACTTTTATACAATGATGAATTTTTGTAGAATGAAATTTACCTTTAATTCTATAGTACCTGGATTCCTGTTCCTTTACACCACTTCTAATTAGCCACTTTTTTGTATTGATGATGATAAACAGACTGATATGCGTGACCACATTGATCAGGTTTGTACCATGTCTTTACAAGTAATTTTAATTTCTGTCATTTTTAAGTTTTAACTAGTTGGTATATACCAAAATTTCTTGTAGGCATCGATGCATCGCCAGCAGCAGTTGCTGAAAGCACAGGCTCTGCAATCAGGTTCTGACATAAGGTACACTTTGACTTTGTCGTGAACTTGTATTGTTCTTTGTCAAAATGAACAGGTCTGGAAGTCGTGTTGGTTCTGATGTGTTTTGTCTTGATCACAAATATTACTGGTTGAAGGCAGTGCCAGTTTTGTACTTAACATTTTCATTTATGTTAATAGCATTTTACCTTCATTATTATGTACATTAATTTTTTAATACAATAACATCAGATCCATAGTTTTCTTTATTGGTAATTCTTGGGAGCTATATCACACTGAGGAGAATATGCATTTCTGGCAGACATACTGATTATCTCTCAGCAAGATCTGCTTCTGTTCGGCATGGGCCACAAGATCTTGGCAACTATAGTGGAAGAGTTGATGCTGACCCCCGTAATTTATCTATAATGGCTAGTTCTGCGTATGGTGGACAACATTCAACTTCAATTTTAGGCGGAGCTCCACGGAGGGATGTCGACGATCTTATCTATGCACAAGGATCAGCTGGCTCTGGTTACGCAGTTGGCCTGCCTCCTGGTCGGGATTACGTTGCAGGAAAAGGTGTTCATGGATCATCACTTGATTCTGAATATCAACTAGGCATTTCATCGCGTGGTGGACATCCAGGCATTGGAGGATCTCTTATAGATAAGGATGATAGAGGTGGGTATCATCGGGAGCTTGAGATAAGGGAAGAAGAGCGCCGAAGAGAGCTGATGCGTGTGGAAAAAGAACGGGAAAGAGAAAGAGATCGTGAACGGGAAAGGGAAAGGGAACGTGAACGAGAACGGGGTCGTGAACGAGAACGGGCTCGCCTTTTGGAACGTCGAGACAAGGAGAGAGAAAGAGAACGAGAACGAGAACGTAGACGTGGACTTGAACTTAAACGTGAACGATCGCTACCAAGGAAATCTCGAGAACGGCAAGTTTCGTCTGTAACAAGGGATGACAAACCTTCACGACGAGTCACTCCAACTCATGAGGCTCTTCATAGGTGGACTTTGATGTTTCCTTTGTGTCCTATTGTAGCTATATAGATTGCTGCTTAATATGCAGCGTTGCTAACTAACATTGTGCTCTGTTATGCTGAAGGCGTCTCTCACCTGTTAAAGAGAAAAGAAGAGAATATATCTGCAAGGTAAATCATATGAGGATTTAGTATTATGATGACGTGAACTTGATCTGGCACGAGATTATGTCTGTAGGGCATCTGATATTCTATTTGAACCTTCTAAGTCATTTCTGAGATTCTATTTGAACCTTCTAAGTCATTTCTGAGATTCTATTTGAACCTTCTAAGTCATTTCTGAGATTCTATTTGAACCTTTGTAGTCATTTCTTCCTCGTTGATTGACGGCCAGTACATCCTCTCCACTTGTTCTAGCTATTCATGTGAAATTTCTGTACCATTTGTTGGGATTGGTACATTTTGAAGGTTCTCCAGAAGCATCATGTTCATTTCACCCTATTTCTCCTTCCAATTTTTAGAACATCGGAGCCAGTTGTTAGAAATTGTTCCTGTTTTACCTTAGATGCCTAGAGTCATCTGATAGGTAAGAAATTTACAGTTCCATTTTGATATTTGAAGCTTAGAAATCCTTCCAACTAGAAATCAGGTATTTGTTGAGGCTTCTGGTACTTCAGTGTTGCTGCGCAACTTCGCAATGATCGTTATGGTGTAATTAGCTATAAATTTGTTGCTTGCTATGTATGTGGTTCTATTATTTCATGTTGCCTTTTTGCAAGAAGTTTGTGCACAAAATTTTCATAATAACAATGAAATTGACTTCTATAAACTTACTAATTTTTCTATTCTCAGGTCTCCCCTCTATGCTTAGTGGATACTGAAAGAGATTATTTGTCAATTAATAAGCGTTACCCTAACCTATTTATTTCTCCTGAATTCTCAAAGGTAGGCATACAACGCATTGAAATAAGGTGTGGTTAAATCTTGCTTGTTTCTTATTTTGTGGTTGAACTGCTGTTTCAGCTTGTTCTTTACTGGCCAAAAGCAGAACTGAATGTGTCACTTTATACTCCCATTAGGTATGTCTTAATTTTGAAAGAATGGCTAGGATGTTACCTAAATTATTAAGTAATCCTGTTGGGTACGTTGGCTGCGTTATTTTCTCGTATCATGGTCATGTAGGTACTAACAATCTGTTTCTTGCAATGTATTAGCTTTGAGCATGATGTTATTGAGATAGATAATCAATCTGGGAAGTTGAAACCTGAGGCCCTGGAAGAGTCACAGAAAACCAAGCCTAGCACTACTGTTTGGAATGCAAAGGTGCTGGAATGTTTGAAATATTTAAACCTTTGTGTGCTACAGTCATTATTTCAATTTTATCAGGAGCATGCCAATTTGTTCAAATTTATTTTGTCATGTACAGGTACATGTTTTGCTTGCATTGTTTTTTTGATAATGATGTCCCATAGGAGTGAAATAACTTTAATGATAATTCTTGACTAAAACTTGGTTTTGAAGCTCCATGCATTAACCACAAAAGAATTATAAAATTAGAAAATATTGGATTAGTATGAAATAAATGAAGATGAACTTTGGAAATAGAAAAAACAAAGATTTGCAATTGAGACGCCTACCTCTGCATTATTTACATCTGAATGGCTCGATCCTACCATATGTATGGGAGATGTTATCAAGGAAGTGGGCGACATATCTGTACCTGTGGTATCTGGAGTCCTTGCTCTCTCAGGAGTCAGTGTCATCTCAGAATGGGCAAGAGAAAAACATAAAAATAAGAAAACAAGAGGGAGTCTCACCATCCCCGCAAAAGGCTTAAAATGCAAAATTTATGTCAGATTTAAAAAGTTTGTTATTGATTGACTAAAATTCTACTCACCGAATGGGAGGCACTGCAATGTAAAGGATACTATTGCTGTGTCTTTGACCAAGTAGTTTCTCCAAATTTATGGTGTTTTTTACTTGTACATTTTATTTTAGAAATTCTTTTTGGTTTTATCGTTGGTGGAACTCCAAAAATAAATAAATTGCCTTACTTTTCACATGCACAAAAACACTTCTGGAATAAAAAAAGGGGAAAAAATTCCAAGGATTCATTTTCCATCTTTTCCCTGTATCCCATTTTTTATTAATTATTTTCTTTGACTTTTTATGGCATAAGTACCTTAGTTTTGGAGGGTTAAATATATCTTATATTATATGTCTTTTGTTTGTTTTAGTTTAACCAAACTAATTGAAGTGGTAAGAGATTTGTTGTTATTGTTTTGCATACAAACATAGAATTAAATGTGGGTTTCGTTTTAGATTTCTATTTGACAAAAATAGAAAACATGTCGGACAACTGCAGAAATGTTGGTGGAAACATGGTAAATTTACAGAAGTTTATAGTAATGGTCAAAAAAATTAAAATTTTGATTTGAGACTCTAGGACAAGTTAAAGTAAGCAACAATCTACATCTTAGACTACTTGGATCAACTTGCTTAATATGTATCACATTATGTTATTAGGATAGATACATATAATATCAAGTTATTAACATCAAAACACAAAAAAATGAAAAAACCTAAGACCTTTGTATTATTAGGTTAAATCTATGTAATATAAGTTATTAACATCAAAACACAACAAAAAATGGAAAATATCTATGATATATGTATTATTAAGTGAGATCTAATTATTATTTATGATAGATCTAAGATTCTATCATAGATCTACATGAAAAGTCAAAAACACAAACACAAAAAAAAAGAAAGACAAATACTCTATATAAAAATCCAGTGTCACACCTTAGGGAGGGATAAAATTTGAAAGTAATTAATTAGAGAAGGCTCTTCAAGTTTACAGCAAACCACCAGGTTGCACAGGAGTAGAGGTGATGCACAGGAAGTCTGGAACTCATAAAAGAGAAGAAACAAATGAAAAGGAAAGACGTCTAGTACATGTTTGTAGTTTTAATAGAATTGTTGCTCGATACTGTTCAAACTCAGCGTAAAAAATACAGTGCTGACCAACACTTATCGACATGAGTCGAAGTTTGGCTCCAACATATGCTATTTTCCGATTTATACTTGTAAATCGTGTTGGCCAACTTAGAATCCGACACATGTCGGTGAAATATCGTCGACATGTGTTGATGTTAAGTTCTATGCATACAGAACAGATTTTTGTTTTTCAATCAAATCATTATCATTGGATCTTTCAAAGCTAAGTTGTTAATGGTGTATGAATGTTTTTTTTGGTCATGGAACTCTTCACTTGCTAATTTTCTTGACCAGAGGCTGGACTAATCCAAATTGACGTGCAAGTCTGATTTTCTACTATCATCTCATGGTGTATGCATATCTCATCATTTTAGGTGATTTTGATGAGTGGTATTGGTAAAGATGCGTTGGAGGAGCTTTGCACTGATAAAAATTCTGGTGATCGGATTGCACATATAAACAACATTCTGAAGTTTGCAGTGCTTAGGAAAGACCATTCTTTTATGGCAATCGGGGGCCCTTGGCAAGTGGATGCAGATGGTGGAGATCCATGTGCCAGTGATTCCTCCCTGATTCAGACTGCTAAGAGGTTTGATGCTGTGATTCACTCCTGTGGCCTTTCATTATCATGACTACTTGATGTGTAGCTGACATGTTGGCCCATCATCTTCTTTTTACTTAGATGCGTCAAAGATTTGATCAGCCTGGATCTACAGAATTGTGGTCAATGGAATCGATTCCTCGAGGTATGTTTTGGTCCTATGAATTAGCAGATGTTAGTATGTCTACGATTTTCATTTTGCATAGATGTTGTTATATGGTGTTTGAAACAATAATTTGTGTATTCTGGCACTAGCACCATATTGTTACTTAATAAATCAGATTGGCCATCAAATGCACGGAGGTCCTTTTCTGAGATATCCCTACAGATTGCCACTGCTTGGTTTCATCACAGTTGCTTGTGGTCAAGAAATGTAATTTCTAATGCTTGATTTTATCTCTAGATCTGTGATAGTCACTTATCCTGTATTGACTACCTTGTATGCATATATTTGTTGTAGGCCCTGCAGTATCACTTGATTTTCTTTCATGGCCATGCCATACTCTTTCATAACATCTACCATGGTGCAGGCTGGATACGAACTATCATGCTATTTTCTACAAAATATTAGAATCTTGTCTGTGTCTACTTCCAATAATTTTGAGTTGGAATCTGGTTATCATCAGTTATCCTCGCCGATGCAACCACTACCAAGTATTCTCCCAATAATACTTGATTTTTTCCTTTACAGATAGAATGGGAGTTAAGGTTATCATGCTTGATATAAACAGAATATAGTACGTAGGCACTCTCTTCCACCTCTTTTCCTTGAGTAGCTATTTGACCAAACCGGCATCACTTGGTGGTTTGTTCATTATGTTCAAATGCTTCAAACTAGTAGATAATGTCATACTCTGATAGATTTCATATATGTTTAGTGCTCGTCTTTGCACCAGTTTAGTTTATCTTGAAGTTTTGTGCTGTTTAGATTTAACTGTCATAGTCAGATTCTACACATTTGTTTGAGGAATGCAACCATTCCTGATCGGACTTTTAGATTCAGTTTTAGCTTAAGATATTGTCCCCTTGTGGTACAACAGGTATCCCCAATCTTTTCATCTCAACCATCATGTTTGAATTTTAAATGGCTGAATTGTAATGGGTAATTATGGATTGCAATTGTATGTACACTATAACACTTGTTTTAGGCAAGGCTAAGTCAATGGGTACGTTAAAATTCCCCCTTGTATAAAATATTCCCTTGAATCTTGCTCATCCTTGTAACTCTTTCGTTGCAGATACACTATGACAGGGTGGGCAAGGATGGCTTGTTCAGCCATAAGGAAATCACAGTGCTGTTTTTACCGAATCTTTCAGAATGTCTTCCATCGTTGGAATTGTGGAGAGCTGAATGGCTTGCAAGAAAAAATGCTATTGCTAAACGAAAACAGCTAGTCTCTAAAAAGGAAAAGGTGATTATTTTTTCCTTTGTCATATTAAAAAAAAACTCCCATTGAATTTTTCTTGTGTAATTTTGTTTTAATTTGTGCAATACATGGTTGCTGGTTACCGATTTGAAGCTCATGGTTTTTTATCCTGCAGGAGAATAAAGAAAAGAAGGAAGTTGCTCAAGGTGTGTAGACACAATTAGAATAACCATTTTATATTTTGTGGTCGCAACCATTTTGAGTATTATTTTAGTTTTTGTAACAGTAGTGATTTATTGGCTTGTTTCTTGTGCAGGTGATCTTAATGCAACTCAGAAAGATCATGATTCCAAGAAAATTGCCAAAACTGAAGAAGCAGTTAGAGAGGGGAAGAGTGTTGCTGAAGTGCCTGCCCCTGCAAAGGAAACTAAGAATATGGATAATGATACAATTGGATCTACAGAGCATCCTGCAGCTCTTACTGATGACAAACAAAGTTTGAAGAAATGTGAAGGTGAAGGTGGCAAGGACGGTAAAGGTAGTATAAAATTGGTGGCTGACTCCACTGGTAGTAATCAAAAGTCTGGAAAAAGGAAAATTGTTAAGAAAGTTGTTGCACCTAAGGTTGCTGACAAGAAAGATGCTGCAGATGTCATGGTTGAGAAGCCTGACAAGGTGACTGAGGAAAAGAATGTTGAAGAGAAACAAGGCAATACTGGAACAGCATCAGAGCCTTTGGCTGTTAAGATGTTCTCCAGGAAGAAAATTGCTAAAAAGCTCCATGTGGAGAAGTCTGAGCTGAAGGAAGATGAAACTATAGATACCACTCAGAAAAATATAGAGAGTATAAGCCATGCACAAACCGAGAATAAATCTGGAGTTGAGATTCAAGAAGATACTTTGAAAAGCAAGAAGGAGCTCAATGGAGCTCCTAGCAAGGAAACTGGTGTAAAACTTGTTGGAAGGAAGAAAATTGTCAAAAGAGTGATAAAAAGAAAGATTATCAAGGGAGAAGGAAAGGGCAAAACTGTTGTTGGAAAGAAAGCCAATGATGAAGGTGATATAACAGCTACTGTGAATGTAAAGCAAGAAGAAAATCCAGTGAATGAAGTTCAAACTGGTGGCATATGCAATTCAGATGGTAAAACAACCGAGATTACAGTTGAGGTTGTTGAAAGACAAAAGGATGGCAGTAAGACAAGTGAACCAAATATCAAGGATGAAAAAGAGGATGAGAAGAAATCAATTCCAGATGATAATGATTCCAAACCAGATATAGGAACTTCGCAAAGCTCCCTGGCAGAGGAGACTTCAAAGCAAAAGACTCCAGACAAGGTTGGTCTAGACAAAAGGACAAAGGAAGAGAAAGAGAAGAAAGACAAGGACAACATAGATGATTCTAAGCAAGATAAGGATAAGAAACATGATTCTAAACATGCCAAGGACAATAAAATTGATTCTAAGCGTGACAAGGATTACAGGCATTCCAAGCAAAGTTCTAGTAAAGAAAGGAGTGAGAAAGTGAAGTCTGAAGATGCTCCTCAACAACCAGGTTTTTTTCTGCAAACTAAAAGAGGGAAAGAATCTAAGGTATGGAAATGTTCACAGTTGTTTCTTATATTAGTTATTAATATATGATGCTCACCAATACATGTCCTTAAATGGGAATTTCTTATTTAGTTTCGCTCGATGTCTCTCTCTCTGGATGGACTGTTAGATTACAATGACAAGGACATCGAAGAATCAACCTTTGAGGTTTGTCTTTTTATTATACTCATTTACCTCTGTTGTGTTTGTATGTGCAATATGGTGGCAGGATTTTGCTTAAAGGTGAGATTTCAACTGTGATTTGAAAACATCTTGTTTGGATGATCAATATAATAATTTTAAATGCCATGTGAAATTTACATCTAGGATGTTGGAGCTCTCAATATTTCTGAATATTATTGATTATAGTGGAACATTTAAATGGCTAGATTTTAGAACTGCACGCTTATGAAACTAATCATTTAAATTTTGGAATGATTGTGAAGTACAACCGATACACATTACATTTCTGAAGATACACCATGTTTTCTGAAGATACATTTAAATTTTGGAATGATTTTGAAGAATTGTGGAAAATGCATTACATGGACCCTGAATTTTCCTAGGATGAAGCTAGTTTTGTCTTCAGCCAACAAGCATTTCATTGTTTTTCTCTCGTGTAAGTATACATTGCTATCATGGTATCAGTTAACCTCAATGGTATTTGATTTTTCTTGGTGCTAGTATGAGTTTGCAATATATGTTGTTTGACTGTCATGAGCCTTCAACTCAGATTACAGTAATGAAAATATTCATCTCATAGAAGCAAATGAGATGCAGAGTCTCCTCTATTCAAACGTCAAGTATTATGTTACTTGGAATGCAAATAACCTCACTCTAGTTTCCATGCTTTTGTTGTAATTGGATTCTTATTTTTACATCTTTCCCATTTCTTGCAGCTTTCTTTGTTTGCGGAGTCGCTTAATGAGATGCTTCAATTTGAAATGGGTTGCCGTCTCCTTTCTTTTCTTGAGGTAGGATCTATATGTATTTTTCTTCGTCTACTTTATTTATTGTAGGATTTTTTTAACTTTTTAATTATTGGTTTTTTTCTTCAATATCTAGAAACTGCGAAAAAATTGTGTGACAAATAGAAATCGCCGGAAAAGAGAACGGGAGGAGAAGGAAAATAAAAAAGAAGGCTCTTCTCGGAAGCGCTCAAAGCTTGCAGAGAATGTTCAAAAAGAGAATGAACCTGTAGATTCTGGTATTCAGGACAATTCAATTCTAAATGATGAAAAAACAGTGGCAGGGGAGGCTGGATCTGCAGCTGATGATGCTCCCAAGATGGTGAATAAAGTTGATGAAGATGATGATGGGCGTACAGTTAGAGAAAATGATCTAAAAATGGAGAATAGAACTGATGAAGATGATGCTGAGAATTTGGAGGAGGAATTCGAGGATCCTGAAGAACTTGAAGACATGGATGAGGCTGTCCCACTTGATGAAGCACACAAGGTTAGAGTTTCATTTTATAATCTTTTATTCTGTACATATATATGCCATCTCCTATGGGAATAATGCTTGCATTCTTTTTCTATCCTTATGCAGTGGTTTTTTCACTACACAAATTTGCACATACAATTGGTAGTAAAATGCCCATATCCCTCATTCATTTTTATCCATTAAATTCAGAAGCTTGAAATGCATGGCACTTCTTTTTTAGAGTTTTCCTCTCACCATATTTTTTTGTAGCTTCTAATGGGTTTTTGGTCTTTTTATCTAAACCAATGATTACTGACACACAGAATCAAAGGTTAAATGGTGATGTTAAAATGTTTACTACCCTTCTGCTTGATTTTTTGAGTCGTAACATGTGGAGTCTTAGTTCACTGGATGATTTACAATACTTGCTATGCCAAAGTGGGTGTTGAATGCCTGGTTTTCAGTTTTATGCTTGTAATCGTTTGATTTCTTTCAGTACCAGTTCCTATCTGGAATACACATGGAATTCCTTTCTCCTTATTCACATGCCTTGCGTTATTAATCGAGATATTTGAATGTCTTATCTCCTTATCACTTCATGTTGGAATCTGGTTCCATTGTATGCCATGCATTTCATGATTGTATCAGGGTCTATATATGTTCTTCGCTTCCTCATAAAATATATTTCAGTAGATGCTCCATTTTTTTTTCCAAGTTTGCTAAATTGCATCTCAAGTGCCTGCATTTTCTATGGTCATGTTTCAACTTTGTTAGAAGTCCTATAGAAAAATCATTGTGTCATTCTTTTCCTGCAGGAGGTTAAGCCTGAAGTGGATGTAAATGAAATTGAGGTAAAGGAAGAAGTTGATGAGAAGAAAACTGAGGAAAAACCAAAGGTTGATGCTAAAAAGGAGGAGAAGACCAATGAAAAAACCACCGATTCTGGGAAGGATGCAGATGATGTAAAAGTGGTGGTCCACCTGGAGCTGTTGCAGGTATGCAAACCTATGGCTGCAGCCTTTTCTGGTTCTTGTAGATTTTAATCTCCTCACATTTGCTTCTTGAATTGAGTAGGCATTCAGGTTTTTTGACCGAAACCAACTGGGCTACGTAAAGGTAAGCCAGTGATTTCTGTGGTTATCCTTGCTGGCTGGCCATGGAAGCATATAATAATAGTACCTTCCTTCACCTTCTCAGGTAGAAGATTTGAGGTGTATAATACATAGCTTGGGGAAGTTTCTTTCTCATCGGGATGTCAAGGTACATTTATTTTTTGGTGTCTTTATTCTTTGAAATTTGAATCTGTTCTTTTCCTTGAGAATCTATTATCTATTTCTGTGTTTATTTGTTGCTGGTTTTAATTGTCCTGCCTGGTGTAGGAAATGGTCCAATATGCTCTGCTAGAAAGCAATTCTGCACGGGACAACCGCATTCTGTACACAAAATTGGTGAAGCGAGCTGATATTTGACCGGTGTTCTCTAATCCAAAGACGAAAAAAGATGGCCTTCTTCACCATTAACTGGAGTATTTGATACAAGCTTTTGGTTTCGTCTTGTCTAAAAATTTGTAAAATCAGAGAATTTTTTCTGGTCCAAAAATCGTAGAACTTGAATTGTTCAATTAGAAATCATTTTTTCCCAAATACATAAAAGTATCGGATCGAGCCATGTTCCTTTGTTAATGTTGTAAGGGCTTTGGTAAATATTTGGACTCTTAAATCTAAGGACGAACGCTACTTGGTTCTGACTGGCAAATCGAACCAAATGAATTGTTTGTTGTGTTTGATTTTACCCTCAAAATATCAACTATTGGATTAAAAAACTTTTGTCCTAACCATACCAAGAATCAAAATGATAGGGATAATTATAATTGGACTTTAAGAAGTGCATTTTGTGGTTAGTTGACGTCTTCTCTTGTTAACTATTCGTTTGATTTGTTTCTTAAGTCTAAACGGAGAAATTTGTGGTGGTTTGACATGTGACGTTTGTTATACCAATTTTTTTTAGCGAACTTATGTTTGTGTTACGTTGACGGTGTTTGGTAAGTTGACGAAGTAAGTGTTTAAAATAAGCACTGATTTCTAATTTAAGTGCTAAAATTTGTGTTCGGTAATGACCAATTTAATGTGCTTATTTAAGCATCAAGTAATGGATTCTTGTTTGGTAAAAATAAGCGGTAAAATGTTGAATCTTACAAATTGTTTTTTATTTCAGTTTACTCAAAATTAGATGTCGTAATAACCAATTTCTGCACATTTATGTGTGAATGGAAATAATTATATATCAAGATCTCGAGAAAAAGCAAATTAAAGAGTGATAATAAATCTCTACAGATTTCTTCATGTGAAATAAATGTCAAGATATGTCATATGTCCAGCACTAGAAAAATCCCACTAGCAAACTTGCAGATGAGAGGAGCCGAAGTCATCGTTAATAAAATAGGTTGAGATGATGGGTTTTAAAATGTCTCAGCCACGTAAATTTTATCGCTACAAAATAGCAATATTAAAGTGCTAATAAAATTTTGCTTATTTAAGTGAATGGTAATGGACAAGACTTCTCCACTAGCGGTTTGCCAAACAAATAAATTACTTATTGAAGCAATAAGCACTTAGATAATTGGTTACTAAACAAAAGTGTTCTTTGGTGACTTTTCGGATCACATAAAATTTTAATTACATGTTCTTATTTTCGATTATGATTTTCTCAATTTACATGTAGACTATTGTAGATTGACAATTGTGAGCTGAATCAAATCTTGGAGGAATCATTTAGGATCGGTTGAGGTGGTGACCTTCAGCAAATGGTAGTTTTTTTTCCACTAAAGAGTAGAAAAGAATTACAAGAGTTGACGAGTATGCAGTTTGTCGAAGTCAAAAGCAAAACCTAAACTAAATACCATGTAACCGAACACTAAAGCCTCATCCTTAAGAAGTTGGAATCATAACTTTCAAAAGGGAAAAAAAAAACCATAGTTGGAATCATTGAATAGAGAGGGAAAAAAAGACTCGATTACAAAAGAAAAGTTCCCCATCTTCGGTAGCCCGATGTAATCCCATTCCCCTCGGAAACAGCCAACCCGATACCCGTTATCCGGCCACCACTACCACCACTCCCTCTATAGTAAAGCCTCCACTCATCCAACCCATCCATCTCCACCAGGCAGGGAGAACCAACACCCATATCATCCCATCCTCCCTCACTAGACGGCCCTAACACCTCCCTGTCTCCACACCTCCTCCATTCCTTCAATCCATCTGGCGACCGGGCCAACCCAATGCTCCTCCTCCCATCAGTGGAGATTCCTTCGTACGCCATCAAGTAGCTCCCATCTCTTCTGCTCCTCACAACACTCCCATTCATCACCCCACCTTCATCAAAACCTCTACCACCACCGGCATCTACCATTATCTTCCCCAGCTTCACCCACTGGATCCCGTCTCTTGACCTGGCGAGCCCGATCGCAAACCGACCACTCTCCATATCGAAGGAGTGGTAGTACATCCTCACGTCCCCTGGTCGATGGCAGACCACTCTTGGGCCCGCCACGAACGACGAGTCCCATGCTCCTCCTCCTCCCTTGTCGAATAGCGCGCCACTGTGGTGGTCGCCTTCGATTCTGGCCCAGTGACGGCCGTCCTGGCTAATGGCAAGCCCCAGCAACGACCGGGGGGAATGGTCGTGGCTCGGCACCGCCACCTTGTCCGAGACGAACCCGGTGTAGTATAGCCAGTACATGGAGCCCGGTGCTCGGACTTTGTCGCTGGCCATGATGACTACGTCGGATGGGCTTACGCCGGCGGTGTCGAACGCCCACCAGTTGTCGCTGCGGGCCATGACGATGCCCAAGCCGTCCGGCTCGGTCGCGGTGGTGGAGCTTCTTTCCCAGTGGATCCCGTTGGCGGAGACTGCCAACCCAATGGAGACTTCGTGGACGTCGTCCGCCCCCGTTGTCGTGGTTGAGGGTCTACCGTGGTACCACATAAGCCATCTCTCCTCGTCGTCGCTGAGGAATCTCTTCACGACGGGAGAACCCACCTCGCCGCTGTCCCAGGAAGGAACCGGACCCAGGTCGAGAACCAGGCCTAGTGTTGAGGAGAAGGAAGAAGAAGAAGAAGAAGAAATAGAAATGGATTCTGGTGCTTTTGAAGTGGAGCAACGGGGGAAAGGTATTCTGAATCGAGGGGAAAAGGAAGAATGTGGGTAGTGGAAGAGTGTCGAGCTGTGGGTATTGGCACGCTTGGGCTGGGAACAGAGAGGTGGAGATGATGGAAGGAGGTGGTGGGAGAAGGAGGCCGCTGCCGCCGCCGCCTCCATTGGCAAGTCAAGAGTGGTGTCGGTTGATCAGGGCAGGGTGGGTGACCACAAGAAGGGCAAGGATTTGCAAATTGCAAGTGGGAATCTTGGATTTGTGGTCTTGGGTGCACTGGTGGTGGTGGTGGAGCTTCACTTCACCATGGCCTTGCATTTTGTATTCGTGTCAAGCAGCCGGATCAGGACACCATGTGGTTCATGGATCACATTTTTTTCCGGTATTTCGATTGGCTTCACTAACAACAATATTTTAGGATTAACCTCCTTTTCTTGTTTGCTTAGAAAGAGGATAAGATGGGATAACCTCAATAAAAACCTTATAATGACAAAACTGCCTATGAGACGTATTGTTAATTTGTTGAAGGTAGAGTTTGTAGGGTTTTGATGCGAAAATCAATTAACTATATACATGTATTGTCTTTAAAGATGAATATGAGTGAAAAATACACCCGTTAGGAATTATTCCAATGAAAAATGATACATTGAACCAATAATTTGCAATAAACAATCAAGATAAATGAAAGTTGAGAATGCATGTTAAATACAAACAAATCAGTCTTCTTGTAACAAATAATTCTTTCTACATAATTATTTTATTTTCTCTTGTGATATACTTGGGTGATGGATTTTGGTATATGGACACCATGATGGATACATGGTGGAGTTTTAATGTTAGACTCGTACACCTTTTTTTTTTTTAATTCTACACCCATTGAAATTCAAAATCCGCAATCCCTCGATTAAAATAATAGTTACGTATCAAATGACCTAAGTTTTGTTCAATACAGACATACACTTGTCTTGCCACTCATACCATTTAATCATCAATTTACTAGCATTCCATTCCTATAATAAACTTTGTAAAAGTACAAGTCGTTGTTTAGTTATCTTTTTTGTTGTAACATTTAAAAGTAATTATTCATAGTGTGCTTAAACTTCCACACATCCAATATTGATTTGATGTTAGTTTTTAAAAATCAACAGTTGTAGAAAATTTAAATATTTGTTTTTTTATGGAATCAACATCTATTTGAGATAAAATTATTTATCACTATCATTTAATAATATATTTTTATAATTATTATATTTCTAATTCAATACAATGAGGCTCTAGTTGATTCATCACCGACATGATTGTATAAATTTTATTTTGTACTTTGTTTAAATTTTAACCGTATGGATTAAATCCTTGTTCTTCTTATTAAAATATAATTACAATTCAATTATCATAATTCTTTTATGTGAATGACTTAAGTTTTGATAAAGTTTAGTCATTAAAACTAAATGCTCTATCAGTAATAAAGGAAGTCCGACCCTTGTGAAATTAAAGTATGTCGTACACCATAAAGTTGCTTAGACGGTAGCATATGTTGAGTTTAACTTTAATTTTTTTTTTAAAAAGAGAGTACTTACAACATTGTTGGATGTAAACCTAAAACCTATTTCTGATTTGTAATCTAATTCTTTTTATATTTATTTTTTGAACCAACATGACTAGTTTCTTTACAAATTTTTCTCATTTTTCTTTTTCCATATTGTATCTTAAGCTTGCTTAGAGCTTCCCAATACACTAGAGCTTGATCTCTATTATATTAAGAGAAGTAGTGGGTTGGGGATCAGGCATTAATGGACAGGCACTTCGATGATTAAACTTAAGTTAAATTAGAAAATAAAAGATGACTATAATAATGTTTATTGATACATATTTTTTAATTAACCGTAAGTACACAATGTATTATATAGTATGTATGCAAGTACGACTTGAACCTATAGAGATTTCGCGACTTTTAAAATTTTGATTGTGAAATGCGAATTAAAAAATTAAGAAAGATGATGATGAATTATATCTAAAGTTAATTAAAAGGAAGGAACTACAAAGAAACTATCAATAGTAAAAAACACATCTAGAATTTCTATTCATTAGATTATAGTGGATCATGCAATTATTTAGTTCATTTCATCTTATGCAACAAGTTTTAATTATGAAGGATTATTATTAAACAAGAATAATACATATAGATGAAACACCTACCATGTAATATTAAGATCTAACATGTCAATAACGAGAATAAATCATAAAGAAAACATGATTTTATGATGATCTATCAAGATGGATGTTAGCATAATATACTAAGATAAAAAGATATATACAACGTTTCTCATTTCTAAACAACAATCATTAAGTATAAATCATGAGAATACGTGATTAACAATGATTTATTGAAATATAATTGTAAAAGTAAATAATAAGAAAGAGTCAATAATCATATATGAAGTGTAGAAGACGAGATGAAATTAAATATTACAATTATATTCTAAATCTAACTTCAAGAACCCTAGATGTAAAGAGTGATTTAGCCTAATATGATAACGAAGAACTTCGAAATAAGAGATGAAGGAGAAGCAAAAGACATAATTAAGATAAAAATTAAACATGTATTAATAAAACCTGAGATTACACTAGAGAAACTTGAAGATCTTCCAAAACAAAAGAGAAACAATTTAAGCCTTAAGGTGGAAGATGATCCCTATAGATCTACACGAAGAATTCTTAAGTCAAAAACATCTTCCACTGACGCCTAAGAGGCTCCAGTTGCATAATAGAGGATCTGGGAGGCATCCACGTTAGGCACAATGATCTCTGACTTGGTCAATTTATTAGCTGATATTTTTCTTAATATTGACGCACATAGAAAATGTGCATTTAACTCCTTGACGTAGTTCTTGATATTTTTGCTCAAATTTCTTTTCTTTTTTGCTTTAAAATATCATTGACTGAATTTGAATTCTTTTTTTTAAAGCTTTGATTCTTTTCTTTTCCTTATTTTTTCCAATTCTTTTTAAGTCCTCAAGTTCCTGCAAAATTTACACAAAACACCTCAAGTAACATTATTTATATATAAAATAGCTAAATATGGGACATAAAATATGTAACAATAATATGCTCATGAAATACTCCCATACTTATCTTTTGCTAGTCCTTGAGTAAAATTGACTTTAACATAAGAAAATATGAAAATCCTAATTCACTTTTGTCGGAATAGCGATTGCACTTAGTATGTGCAACAAATCTTTAGACTCCTAGGTTGTCCTAGTGAACAAGTGGTGTTTCGTGAAGACTTGTAGCGGATCTACCTACAAAATCCCAGAAGAAAAGAGGTCAAGGAATAATAAAAGTGAAAAATAGAGAAAAGGAAAAATCTATAGTGTCCACATTAACCTACTCAACTAAAAACATCTAAAGTTCCCAAGTGTTTTAATCCTCGAGTTTAACCTTTGTTGAGAACCCTCATCTTGTCGTCATAGAGACTCTGTCTTATGTTTCACATCATCTTCTTAAAAATTATTCATATGTACCTTGTGTTTGTGAAATAGACTTTAGCATAGGTATTCAAGTCCAATTTTACTACCATAGTAATTTTATTTTATTCACTAGTGCCTTGCTTTCTGAGACTTTATTCTTAATTTTATTTTATTCACTAGTGTCTTGCTTTCTAAGACTTTATTCTTATTCACCCATTTGGTGAGCTTTCGGCCAGTAGATCTCAAACCAGACGATTTTAAATCACCAGATGTGAAGACATTTCTACAGACTTAATCACTCGAGTAGCTAAGGCCTTAAATATAAGACCCTTTTTAAGCTTTTATCCTCTGATCACCCTTTTACGTGAATACCAATATTTACTGAGGTACGATACTCAGTTATTCAGTGATTATTATTATTATTATTATTATACTCTAATCGTCTTTTTACGTGAATACCAATGCTTATTGAGGCACGATTTCGAGTTACTCAGTGATTATTAGATTTGTTTTTTTTTATTATTTGCTAAGGTATTTCAGGTCTTCCTTTATTTTCTATAGCTAAGGACTAGAGTGACAATGCATAATAAGATACATATGAGTTATAAATAGATGATAGTTTTTAGATTTTGTCTCTACTCTTTAAATCATAAGGTTCTTAATCACTCACTCTTACTTTTGAACTTCAAACATTAGGTTATTAATTCACTCCTAATTGATTAGACTAAGGTGAATAGTTCCTAATTTTTTTTTTGAAGAAGAAAAATGAAAAGACACATAGAAGATTCTAACTAAAGAAAAAAGAAAAGAGACAAAGAAGACTCTAACTAATGAAAAGCGATATAAAGAAGATTCCCTCCCCCCTGCACCTAAATCATGCATTGTCCTTAATGTATGTAATAAATATAATATGATCAATGAATTGAAGTGAGACAAGGACAGTGTTACTTGATTAGAGATGAAGTACTCCTGTTGCTGAGAGAGAAAAAAACTATATACATATTTACAAGATTTTCAAAACTTAAGTTTTATGATTTAGGTGGAGGTCTAGCTTCTAAACTTCTTCCCTCTTTTTTTAAAATTATTTCTGTTCATCCTCATTTAATTCAAAAATATCCTCTTTTATAAATGAGGCTATAAAGGCTCCATATTTCTCATATACATTTTGAGTCTATGATTGGATATCTATGTACGATGGCGTATGAGTTGATTTAATGATAGGATCCAAATAATGAGGTGGAATGTAGATAGTGGAATCAATGGATTCATTATTAGATGAAAAAGATGGTTCAAGTGGGGGCTCATGAGAGATAGAAAGAGCTTTAATTTCAATATTGACTATTTAATTATGAACCTTCTCAGCATGCTTCTCTACTTGGACCTTTTTACACTTGTTGGAATTCTTGGACTTCGACTTAGCCTTAATTTTGGATCCAAGTCCTATATGCAAAACATTGGAATTTTCTAGGGAGTGCATGGATTGATTATCTATCCTGAAAACATTAAGTTCTATTATCATGTTCCCAAATGTGAGCTTCAACATAGCATTCCAACAATTGATCAGGGCATTGGATGTTGTCAGAAATGGTCGACCCAAAATGATAGTTATTTGACCTTTAGGGTTTGAGATAGATTGAGTTTCTGAAACAATGAAATCCACAAGATATATGAATTCTTCAATCTTCACATGGACATCATCTACTATTCCCATAGGCTTTTTGATCAACTTATCTGCTAATTGTATTGTAACAGAAGTAGGCTTGAGTTCTCCTAATCCTAATCACTTGTAGACAGTGTAAGGGATTGGGTCGATGCTTGCACCTAGGTCAAGGAGTGCATTATCGATAACAAAATTTCCAATAACACAAGAAACAGTAGGACAACCTGGGTATTTCTGTTTTGTTGGCATTGGACTAGTTAAGAAGGAGCTGACATTGGCAGTGAGAAATGCCTTCTTTGGCACTTGGGTTGTTTTCTTCTGGGTACACAGGTCTTCTAGATATTTTACATACGTGGACACTTGTTGGATCACATTCAGAAGTGGAATGTTGACTCTAACTTGCTCGAAGATGTGTCTAACCTTATCCATGTTAGTCGTTTTGTTAGACCTGGGTCTATTTGGAAATGGTGCTTTTAGCTGGATGGGTTGGCTTAACTTAGAAACTAAGGACTCTTCAGACTGGCTTGGAATAGATTGATCATTGGTGCTTGAGTTAGATGATGGATCCTTCGGAGTCAAATTAGGCATGATAACATGGTTGATAATATGTTTTCTAGATCTTAAAGAGATGATTGAGTTTACTCTATCTATCTGGAGATCATTAAGCATATTAACGTGATGGGTCTGTTGGAATAGATTTGAAATTTGCCCTTTGGGTTCATCTCAAGTTGGCTTGGAAACTTTCTCCCTCTCTTCTATAGTGACTGCTAGCTGACCCATCTGCATCTCTAAATGAGCTATGGCTTGGGTATTAGTTGTAAGAGATTGATCCATGGAACTTATGAAATTGTGTGTGGCCCTAACAAATGTCTCTAGAATTTTTTATAAAGAATTAATCCTTTTATTTTCAAAGCTTGGTGGTTGAAAAGATGAATTGGCTTGTGAACCGTGATTGTAATAAGGTCTAGGTTGATTGGGACCTACTTGATTCATATTGGGTCCAATTTGATGTGATCCTTGGGTCCATGAAAAATTAGGATGGTTTCTCCATCCAGAATTGTAGATGGGAGCATATGGATTATGACTTTACTTTTGAAAGGCCACATTAGCTTGCTTAGGTTCATTAACTGTTGGGCTCATGAATGGGTATTCTTCAATAAAATGATTAGATGCTTGGCATATAGTGCAAATAAGGTTGGATTGAGAAGCTTGATTCACAAGGGCACTATTTTGAAGCTCAAGGGTTTCAATTTTACATATCAAGGCAGTTATTTTTGCTTGATCAGCAATGAATGTTTCTATCACATGCTTGCTTCTAGAAGGTGTAGTAGTATCTGTCACCATGCCGGAACCGATCTTCGCGTGTGGGGGAACACGCGAAGAACTGAAAAGGTCATAGCGAAGATGGTGAATTCTAGGAAGGACACTCGATTCAAAAATACTGAACGAAACACGAAAAAGAAAACGATAAGGATAAAACAGAGTCGCCACTTATTCTTTTAGAAAAACTGAGAAGACAAGGGAAACCAGACATAATAAAATGCAAGAAGAAAACAATGTAATATGAATGCAAATGCATGTATGAATGTGTGTGCATGCTCCGTGCCTAATGGATGTAACACATTGGTCATTGCGGGCTAGGGAAAGGGTAAGGACTCTTGTTACGCATGGAGAAGGTGCTAGCACCCTCATGTGCCCGAGAAGTCGGTCTTTCTATACTTTTCGCTTGCTTATGTGTCGCCAAATGCAAATGATCATGCATGCTTGCTAAGTCTAAAATGGATGTATGTCATATGCTACGTTGATGCAAGTGATGTGAATGGGGCAGAAATTTGATGTAAATGGGTTCAGCTACGCTATGTGAATCTTGAACCGTCGGTCAAAAAGATCCGACATAGTAATCGTCATCGCCCCAAATGCAAGTGTATCACTACACATGATGTGAATGTCATAGTGCATGAAGAGAATGCAAGGATAAGCGATATGTAATTGTAATGATGTGTATGTGTGCTTCAAATATAACGTGCTGTGTAACGCCCCGAACCCGGGCACGTTACCAAAACACAGCATCACAAGCCTAAATACACAAATTACAGAACAAATGAACTGTAACTAAGGCTCACCTCTAGGATCTCGATGCGTGGCAAGAAACTGCAATTCCTGCACCGGAAACTGGCTGCACGCGGTCTACACCTGAAAACACACAGCACGTGTGAGTGACATCTAAGTCACCCAGTACGCGCCCCCAAACACACAACTACAAGCAAGCACAACAAAACCCAAAGAAAACCTGTTACTTATCATCACAAAGCTTGGTTTTCTTCCTTGAAAAATCATTACTTGATTAAATCAACACTTGGGACTTCCATCCCAAAAACCAATTCTTTTCTTTACAAAATCACCACTTGGGACCTCAATCCCAAGCCAGGCTTTCTCAAAAGCCACCACCTTCTCTTTCTCAAAAC
>JAMKQA010027445.1:0-38422 GCA_024699735.1 Posidonia australis
ACCCCCCCCCCCCCCCCCCCCCCCTTTGTAATGGTATGTGATCCTCCTCCTTGAGATGATTCTTTACATATGCCTATATCCCCATGCTGATTCTTGTTGCTTATACTCCTTCACATCTTGCTACGTGGGAGAAAATGCACTATACCGATTCTTTATCATTTCCACATGATAAAATCATATGCTAGTTTTATGATTTATGTAATGTTTTGATGCTTTATCTTGCTACGTGCTGAGATGCCTATATCAAATCATGTGAAGGGATGTTTTGATTTTCTCTTATTCTTGGGCTTTGTACACATCTCATATTTTGCAAAAAAAGAAAAGGCTACATAAGCTAATGTTCCATCACACCTTAGATTTGCAAAAGACAAAATAAATTATATTTTCTGATGCACATTTTCATATCTTGAAAAAAAGAAGTATTGCCTGGTTTCCATTTTCTTTTCCTGATCTACGATCTTATGAGAAATTATTTTGTTAAATCACTTTTTGTCTGCATTATTCCTACCATATCCTGACCCAATACCATTTCCACAGGGATACCCAACCATGGTGACACCGAGGCACTATTCTGACGCTCTGCGAACATGGATTGATGCATTAACTGTTGAGGATCGTGAGCAACTACGAGTTTGGAGCATATCCTCCTCATTACTGAATATTGCCAAAGTAGAAGTAAATTGGCACTTGTTATGTGCTGCAGCTAGATTTTGGAAACCTGCTTTCCACATGTTCTGTTTTGGGCAGACGGAGCTTACTCTCACCTTGGAAGAAGTCCGACGGATATGTGGCCTATCGCCATTCATGTCACCGCCTGTCTTTATGCACCGCGACAGCTATGCTTCGGTTTTGAGTCAACTGACAAGCTTATCCTGAAGTGCTTGGAAGAAAGGCCTCATCTGCAAAGATGGGCCAGCTATCATGCTACGCTTGGACTATTTTGACAAGATTGTCAGCACCCGTCTATCCTCAGGTAGCTTGTGGCTCCACGGCTTTGTGGTACGCAAAGCCCTATCCCTGACTGCTTCAAAAGATACATTCTTGGTTCTAATGTGACAACCTTTGAATTGGCCCACATGACGCGTGCTGGCACTCAATCTTTTGATCTTGCCATTATTGAAGGTTCAGATTACACAGTAGAGTATGAGACCGAAATTCAAGAAACTTAGCCTATAAGTGAACTTCCTCCTAGTGGCACTTCCTTTCCTTTACAGGAGTTGGTAGCTCAAAAAGAGTAAGAGTTGACTGAATACATTTGGTCCAGTATTATTAATTGCGCAAATCTTGTACTACTGATGGGCTGTAATAAAAGATAAGTTTGCCTGTACACTGTGTCATCTTAAATTCTGTACTACTTGTGTCTGCCCACGTACTTCTAATAGCACTGTCCTAGTGATTCTTTTGACTTAGGATGGCAGCTGGCATGTCCCTAGTCAAAGACCCTATTTCCAACCAAAGAGCAGTTACCATGCCCCTGGTTGGAATATAAACAAATGCCTTGCAAAGTGATGCAAAAAATGCGTGATTTAAAATGCTAAATGCTAAGTGATTTATAGAAGTATAAGATGGAAGCAAGATCCATATATGGTTTGTAAATGTTGATACCCTCAGCACCAAGGAAGCCTTTATTGCCTGCTACAAGGAACGACAGTGTCCTTGATCCACACGACACTACCTGGATCCTAAGATTTATTTGTGGCTCTCACTTGACAGCATTTTAGGATAACATGGACTCCGTGCCAAACTCTTAGGGCCCTACACCTACTTTTTTAATAATTCCTTCTTCTTTTACTCCCTCAAAGGTATGTTGACCTACACTACCCCTACTTGGAGGTAATAAACACCTAGGCTGGGGGATGGCTGCTCTCTTTCTTTTTGATGTAAAAGGGGTGGCTAGTCCCTTTGCAAATGTAGGCTTTGTTGGTGTATGCTTTAACTCCTCTCCAAGTTATGTGATAGGGATAGAGTCGTCTTGCATGACTCTCTCATTGGAGCCGACTTCTATCTACAACTTCTATCTTTTTATTTCTTTTATGTTTCGAAGACTATATTTTTTCTTGGCTCACATTCACTCACGACCTACCATTTTTCCTCCCTCTCGAGGTATAGGCCCCTTGGGAATTTGTACATTTCGTCTAATTTCCATGGATAATCACTCCCTCACTCCCTAGGTCACAGGTAGTAACACGTGAGGAGAATCAAAACTCTTCCTAAGCAGGCTGGCCTTCCGAATTTCCTCATCGGGTAATGGTTATGCCAATGTTTCATATTATGATTACAATGCAAACGAAAAGACAGTACAATGCATATGATGTGATTTATGTGGCGTGCGGATGTAGTAACGTAAAATACTGGAATGTTAAAGCAAGAAACATAGAGATGCATGCCCCCCAATGGAATATTTTGCAAGGCTCGGGATTGGCTGAGGATCACTGGTAGTACTTTTTCAGGTAGGAAGCATTAACAGGCTTTGATTGCTCTCCATGATCCATGTCCTCAAGAATGACAGCGCCTCCAGACAAGGCTTCTTTCACAATAAATGGTCTACACCAGTTAGGCCTGAACTTTCCCCGGGCATCAGGTAAGTGAATGACGCGCAAAACTAAATCACCTACCTCAAAATTTATGGGCCGAACTTTCTTCTGATATGCTCGGGCCACTCGCTTCTGATAGCATTGGGCATGGTGTAAGGCTTGTAATCTATGCTCGTCAATCAAGTCTAGCTGAACACAGCGGTTTTGGATTCATTCCGCCTCATCCAACTCTACTTCCTTCAGAATCCTTAATGACGGAATCTCCACTTCGAAAGGGAGGACTACCTCCATACCATACACAAGTGAGTACGAAGTTGCTCCCGTTGATGTCTGGACGGAGGTCTTGTAAGTCCATAGTGCATAAGGCAACTTCTCATGCCAATCTTTGTGGGTCTCAGTCATCTTCTTCAATATCCTTATCAAATTTTTATTGGTTGACTCTATGCCTCCATTCATCTGCGGCTGATAAGGAGAGGATCAGTGATGTCTGATTTTGTAACCCTGAAGATAATCTTCAACTCCCTTTGCTATGAAATTAGCCCCATTATCTGATATGATGGCATGTGGAACCCCATATCTGGCGATAATGTTATTCTTAATGAATATTTTGTAACTATCGCTGTAACTGTTTTGTACGATGCCGCCCCGACCCACTTTGTAAAATAATCAATGGCTACAAGAATGTAGCGATGCCCATTGGATGTAGCTGGATGAATGGCCCCGATAACATCAATTCCCTAAGTGGAAAAGTGTCAAGGTGATGACATGCTATGTAACTGTTGTGGGGGAGCATGTATGAAGTTGCCATGTAATTGCCAGTTGTGGCATCTCCTCACAAATTGGCAGTAGTCTGTTTCCATGGTGGACCAGAAGTAACCTTGCAGCATAATTTTCTTGACCAAGAGTACTCCATTCATGTGTAGGCCGCATGTGCCTGCATGAACCTTCAACATCAACATATCTGCCTCCTTCTTGTCCACGCATCTAAGAAGCATTTGATTATAGGATCTTCTATATAGATGACCTACCCCGAGTACATACTTAGAGGCCAGCCGTATCAAGGTCTTCTTATCTGTTGGGGAAATACTAGATGGGAAATCGCCGGTCTCCAAGAAAACTTTGATATCATGATACCAGGGCAATTCAGTTGTCGGTTCTACTTCTTGAACATGCATGCAATGTGCTGGCTGCTCTACACAAGTGACTGAGATATCCGTTGTCTGTGCCTCTGGGAGCGATAACCATGATGCTAGGGTAGCTAATGCATCTGCGTACGCATTCTTGGCTCGCTTCATGAAGGAAAATTTGTCATCATCGAACTCATTAATCAGCTTCAGCAAATGCTCATGGTATAACACAAGCTTTTGGTCCTTTGTCTTCCAGTCACCGTTGATTTGCGAAATGACCAGCATTGCATCCCCATTTACCTGAAGTTCTCAGATGCCCTATTCCAATGCCACCTGTAATCCTAGGATGCATGCCTCGTATTCAACTTCGTTATTGGTGCATTCAAATGTCAGCTTTCTTGCAAAGGGAAGTAGTTGTCCTTGCGACGTTGCCAAAACTACACCGATAACTCTTCCTCTTTTATTGACTGCACCATCAAAGTACAGACACCATTGATACTCATCTTGAGGACTTTCTAACTCTTCATCACCCATTACAAATAAAATGTCCTCATCTGGGAATTGTGTTTGCAGTGGCTGGTATTCTGGCAAGGGTAGGTCGGCCAAGTGATCCGCCATTGCTTGTCTCTTCATGGACTTTTGTGTGACAAATGTAATGTCATACTGCGACAACATTACCTGCCACTTAACACATCTGCCCACTAAAGTTGGCTTCTAGCATAGATACTTGATAGGATCATGTCGACATAATAACAGGACTAGATATGCTATCATATAATGCCTGAGGCGCTGAGTGGCTCATACCAAAGATAAGAAAATCTTCTCTATAGTGCTGTACTTGACCTGGTAGTCATTCAACTTCTTGCTGAGGTAGTAGATAGCCCTCTCCCTACGCCCTGATTCATCATGCTGTCTTAGGACTGCGCCCATGGAATATTGTGTAGTTGAGAGAGATAATAACAGAGGTCATCCGAGCGTGGGAGGAACTAAGACTGGAGGCTTTGCCAGAAGCTTCTTGATCTTGTCGAAGGCCGCTTGACACTCATCATTCCAATGTGTTTAGGCATTCTTCCTCAGGAGCTTGAATATCGGTTCACATATGGGTGTAAGCTGTGCTATGAACCGACTGATATATTGTAGCCGCCCCAACAATCCACGAATTTCATTTTCAGTGGCAGGGGGAGGCATATCAATGATGGCTCTAGCCTTGTGGGGATCCACTTCTATTCCTCTCTGGCTGATAATGTAACCTAGAAGCTTTCCAGAAGATACCCCGAATACGCATTTGTTGGGATTGAGGCAAAGCTTATACTTCCTCAGGCGATCAAACAACTTCCTTAAATAGGAGAGGTGATCTTCGCGCTCTTTAGACTTGGCGATCATGTCATCCACATACACTTCAACTTCTTGGTGCATAAGATCGTGGAATAACGCTGTCATGGCCCTCTGGTATGTTGCGCCCGCATTCTTCAGCCCGAATGGCATTACTCTATAGCAGAAGACTCCCCACGGGGTAATGAAAGATGTCTTCTCCATGTCTTCTTCGGCCATTCTAATCTGGTTATATCCTGAAAATCCATCCATAAATGACAACATCTTATGCCCTGCTGTGTTGTCCACCAGAATATCTATGTGGGGAAGCGGGAAATCATCTTTCGGGCTTGCTTTGTTAAAGTCTCAGTAATCTATGCACATGCGAACCCGCTAGTCTTTCTTTGGCATAGGCACCACATTGGCGAGCCACTCAGGATAAAGAATGACCTTAAGGAAATTGACTTTATGCTGTTTCATGATTTCCTCCTTAAGTTTCAACAGTCACTGAGGTTGCCATTGGCGAAGCTTCTGCTTGACTGGCTTTGAATTCGGTTTCAGTACTACCACCTCAATGGCTAAACCAACCATGTCATCATAGCTCCATGCAAAGACATCCACATATTCTTTTAAGAAAGTTATAAATTCTGCCTTTGCTTGTGGTGATGACTTGGCACTGATACGTGTTTCTTTAACATCTTCCTCTGTGCCAATATTGACAAGCTCCGTTTCTTCCTCCACATGTAGATTAGGACCCTCTAGGTCATTATCATGGGGCTGAAATTGTGATGGCGCACTATCATCACTCTCATCATCTACACTGTCTGCTTCAATGACCTCATCTTCCTCTCCACAGGCAATCAACTTTGACAGAATTTCCTGCTTGAAGGTCGGATCAGTGATGTCAACCGAGAAGATTTCTTCTGATTCTGCACCCTGATGGTGCTTTATGACAGTCACAGTGACTTTCGTATTCTTGTGACGGCACTGTGCGACCTCTTTTGCTTGACTGTTTGGACCATCTGAGGACCTGGGGATCCCTACTTTTGAAGTTGATGCCTCTCTATTCACATTTTTTGATTTTTTTGATTTTTCAATTTTTTTGGGTTTTCTTGATTTTTTGATTTTTGTGTATCATCTCTGCTATTTAGAAAGGATTCTGCAAGCTAGCGACTGTCCTACTGCTGACTAGTGAGACTACTGCCACCTGTCTTGCCTCTTAAGCCTAGCTCAGGTTGTTTTTTTTTTTTGACCCTCACCCTGAGGGTGAGGGTGAGGGTGAGGTTTAAACTACCAATACCAACTAGACCTGCCTCTCGGTTGACAGGAGATTAACTCCATTAGTCTAGCATATTTCTTCTCTATTTCATGAAGGACCATGATTGAAGCCTGGTCCTAGGGTGATATTGGTGATTCCAGTGGTGGTGAAATGACTACCTTTCCTTTCCTAATTCGGTCGTGCTGCGCCAAATCTTCTGCGAGCACATCCAGCTGTTCTTGGAATAAAATGTCCAGATCTCCAATTGCATCATCTTCCAAGTCACTCCCTGAGTCTACCTTCTAGACTAAATCTTCCAACACTACTGCCTGATCAACTGTTGATTGTTCTGACACTAAAAATGTTGAACATCTCTGAAACTGCTCGCTAATCTACTCAATGCCCTGCTTTATCTCTGGCTGGCCATTTTCTATATATGATTCTTCTGGATAAACCCAACCTTACGGCTGCAACACTGATACTGTATACGAGCTTTGATTTGGGTCCAAGATGCCTGCACTGGTGAAGTTATCTAAATTGCATGGAATGAACATCTTGGGGGACTTACCAAAGCACGACAATCTCTTCTTGTGATACTGACGTTCGTATCCCAATCCTTTGTGCTCTATCCATTCTTTTGCCTTGATTGGCTCGGTGATTCCTTGGTCGTAACGCCCAAGGGGTGTTCCTTTCTCATATCTCCATTTGCGACACAAATTATCAACCATCAAATGGGGATCACCACAAGTGGCCAAGTGGCTGACGCGCTCAAGGGGAGGAATGAAATTAACTGGTTCGAACTGGTTAACCCGATACAGAACATCAGAAGGTTTAGGCTCGAAGTGGACAGTCTGGGCAGCTACAGCAGAGACCGACTCAACCTTCTCTAGATCTTCTGCCAAGACAACAACAACATTGTCATCCTAGCGGAACTTAATCATACGATGGAGGGTTGAGGGAATGACTTGATGCTTGTGAAGCCAAGGGCGTCCAAGCAAAAGATTGAAAGAAGGTTCAATATCCATGACATAGAATTCTACGTCGAAGCGAGTTGAGACAATAGTCAAAGGAATGATTAAAATCCCAAGTGCATCATGATGCGTATTATCAAATGTCGTCATCCCTTTTACGACTGGTATTATGTCCTCGAACTTGAATCCGATTGCACTTACCGTACGCAACGGGCAAACATTTAAGCCTACTCTATTGTCTACCAACGTGAGAGGGATGCGAAAGCTCCGATATTGCGCGGTGATGAATAAGGGGGAATTATGGTTGGTTCTTGATGGTGGTAACTCCAGACTAGAGAAGGAGATAACTTGTGGTGCCGCTATCATTCCTACCATGTTCTCTAGGGTAGTTGGCTCTATGGTTGGGGACACATGGGCAACTTGGAAGACTCTAAGGAAGGCTTCTCTGTGCTCTGCTGAAGAGTGGATCATGTTCCAAATTGAAATATTAGATTTGACTTTCTTAAGCTGAGCAGTTATGTCAGCTGAAGCTTGGCTGCTGGTGGTGGGAACAGGTGGTGCTACTCCTGGCATGGAGGGTTGTGAGGAGTGTGCCTGCAATTGGATAGGAACTGGTGCTACGGGTGTTGTTGATCTAGATGTTTGGGCTTGCAACTGGATGGGGCTTGGCATTGGAGAATTAGGCCTTGGTGCTGGGGGGCTTATATACTTTACCTGATCGTGTCACTTATGCACACATTTTTGCAGCATAGTTGTATGGGACACGATGCTTGTCGTGGGTGAGAGTAACGACAACCAGAGGTCGGGCAACTAACTTTACAGGCATGGTTGGAGATTACTGGTAAGTCTGAGGGACTGGTGGCTGAATCGGCCCAAATTGGGGCCAAGCTTGCAAACAAATTGGTGCTGTTGGCTGGGAGTATACGATAGGCGGCGCCACAGTGTACTCTGACTTGACATTCGGGCGAATCATATTTACAGACTCCTCGGAAACACCGAGGAAAGACCGATATAGTTGGTGAGGAAAAGGGGACGACACATCATGAATCAAATCAGTTGGAAGAATAGGAGATGAGATAGAATTAGAAGAAAAAATAGAGTTGACTCCCGAGGAACCTAATGCTCCCTAGGCTGGATGTTGTGGCAAAGGTTGGCTAACTATACTAGGGTATGCTAATGGTGCTTGTGCGACTGCTGATGCGGGTGCTAGGCCTGCTGCCTGTGTGCTAATTACAATGACCTTTTGGTCAATCAAATCTTGGATAGTGTCCCTGAGTGTAGGGCAACTGTCCGTCGAGTGGCCTGCGACTCAATGGAAATTGCAGAACGCGTTCGTATTATACCAGGCAGGAAGCGGATAAGGTGGCGGGCGTATCTCAGGCAGCCTAAGGAGGGATGCGACTTTAGGGAACACCATGCTCAAGGGCTCCACTAATGGGGTATAGTGGTGCCTGTCACGGCGTTGTCGCTTCGGCTGTGGATGTACCAACGGTGGGTGCATCCTGGCTGGTGGGGCAGGGTAAACTGGTGTGGTAGTGGGGGCAATGTGCGATGCATGAGGTGCTCTAGGTGTGGGCGTGGGTGCATAAACTACTTGGCGCAGAGGGGCGGATGGACATTCGCCGGTGCATCAGGGGATCTAATATAGGAAATTGTATTCTTAGAGGGATCCGCCTCTTGGGTGGATTGGCATTGTGGTTGTTGTTGTTATTGCTGTTGCTAGCACCACTATGTGAGGAAGTGGCCTATTTGGCGAATGCAGAGAGCACTGGAAAACTGTTGCCGCGCAGTGAACTCTCAACACAGGCACCTGCCCGAAGCAAAGCAGAAAAAGTGGTGACTGACTGAATGCTTAGCAAAGCCCTGACTGTTGGCTGTGCTCGTTGGATCATGATCTCGATAGACTCCTCATCGGAGGGTCTATCTTTGATCTGCGAAGCAAAGGGCCGCCAATGTCCAACATACTCCCCAAATGTTTCTTGGAGCCTTTGCTTAATTGCGACCAAGTCCTCCCGCTTTGGGACTAGGTCGAGGTTAAAGGAATATTGTTCGTGGAACGCCTGTGTAAGGTCGTCCCAAGTCCTGATGGTGGCCATGTCATGGGAGGTGAACCACTTCAACGCGGGCCCCGTAAGACTTTTCTGGAACAGGCAGATTAACAACCTTTTATTAGCTTGGAGCTAGGCGAGGTCTCCGTAATAGGCTTTGAGATGGGAAATCGGGCAGCCCCTACCATTATATTTTTCGAACTCCGGAATTTGAAAGTTCGGTGGGAGAGTCGCCTCTGGAAAATAACAGAGGTCTTGGAATTGGTAGAACCGACGGTCCCCACCCTGCACTTGTCAAAGTGTGCGCTCCAAATCATTCACCCTCGTAAGGAGAGTGTCCGAAGCTATTGTAGTAGTGGAATGTGTAGTCGAGGCGAGTGTCGCGTACACTGTATGGGTCGCCCCTAAAGACTCCTCCGGATCCACGATTCCGCTGTCCAGTGCTACGGTAGGATGGCCAGTGTACCCATGCATGGGTGTTGTGTGCTGTGGTACAAAGGATGAAGCTTGTGTCTGATACATGAGTGAGGATAAAGCAGGGGGTGGTGCTATAAGAGGTGCAGAATGTGGGAGCAAGAGCTGTTGGATCGGAATGACCACTGGTACTACCCTCACGGCAGGCGGCGCTTCCGCCAGCCTAGAAGGCTGGCCACCAGATAACAGAGATGCATGTTGTGGTGGGTGCTGTGGCGGTGTTGCAAAAGGTAATGTTGACACCCCTATCGCCGGAGAGACAAGGGATGGCGACGGCTGTGGGGGTGGAGCAGTGGGTGCAACCTGTGGTCCTAAGGCCAGTTGCAGAGGCAACTCAGGAGTCCGGAAGGACAAACCTGAAAAGGACTGGAGCGCCAGTGCCAATCCCTACAACTGCTAGGCGAGGGCCGACATTTGTTGCAGTTGCACGGTCATGGGATTATCACTAATGGTTCCAAAGGATGGAGGCAAAATAGGGGACGATGAGTTAGGAAGCTGAGAACCCAGTTGTCCAAACTAGGGAGAAGTTACTACAGAAACAGCCGTAGTTGGAGGGGGGCTAGAAAACACATAGCACTGAGGAGTAGTGAAAGGAGTCTGGGAGAAGGTCATGGGAACAGACTCAACTGCTGAGGCCCCAAAAGCAGCAGAAGACCCAACTGATGGTCCCTAAGGCAGGGTAGTCACAGGGACACGATACTGGGATGGCGAAGGTCCTCTAGATGTTAAGGCAAAAGTGGAGGCAGCAGTGATAACAAGGACAGAGACAAAGGAAGGGTACGTTGAAACAGGGACCTCCTCCTAGGCAGTAGAGGAAAGAGGCTCGCTGGTTTGCTAGACCATGGCAGATCATGAGCGGGTACGGATTGGATTACGGCTGGGAACAAGAGGATGAATCCTAGGACAAGCTATTGTCAAAGGTGACGGATAACTTGGGAGATGCGGTTGAGAATCGGGTCGTCGGGCGTCAGCGAAAGGAAAAACCTCAAGCTCTAGCTAAGGAACTCACACACTGACCTGTACTATGGTACAAAAACAAAGAAATAAGTTTGAAAAGATACAGTGCTTATGATGGTATGAAATGCAAATGCATGAATGCTTCTAGCATGTACTCTCTCACAATCTAGGGGTGTGCTACCAAGCCATCTACTCTGGGTTCACATAGTGGTAAATGGGTCTCCGACTCAAGGTTAGAGGATAAAGGTTCTCGTTCTAAATCTTAGCCAAAGCTTAGGCAATGAACGGGTGGTGCGCTCGGGGCCTCGTCTTCTACCAAAGCAATAGGTTGTACCCTCAACTAACACTGACACGACCCTGGACAAGGGGGGACATACCGATATTTCATCCCATGCCAAAGCCATAGAATGAGACACCGGGAAATGTCCTTCGCAAACTGCATAGGTGAACTCAAGAGATGAGAAGATGCATGCCCTATATGATGAATGCGAAATATGCTTTAAGTCTTTTACTTGTAAAATTGTTAAACCTTGGGGGAAAGTTTGCAATTTGTCACTAGTTTATCCTATTTATTTATTTTGGGTTTTTATGTTTTTTATTAACCAAAAGGGGAGGAAAGCATGTCTTTAATATCCTAAACATGGTATATACAAAAAGGAAAGAAAACATGCAAAGCAACCATCAATTGACAAACCAAAACCATGCACATGTCATGTGCGAAAGTGGTGGCATAACAAATGTGTAAAAAGAAAACGCCCCTTGTACGAAAGGCATGCATGTAAGGAAGTCACAACTTATAATACAAAGAGACAGCCAAAGCAAAGCATGGGAAACAAGCAAACAACGAGAAAAGCCAAAGTAAACGAAAAAACCCAAAACGAAAGCCGGGATCTAGTTATCCCCAGCAGAGTCGCCAGTTCCTGTAACCACGTCGGCTACAGCCTCGGGCGTGGTGCGCAAGGCCAAATGCACGAGGACCAGTGAAGTCACGACAAAGCAATAAAAACAATGATAAAATATGGGAGTCGCCACCTAGTCTACTTTAAAAACGGGAGACGAGGAAATCCATTTTAAAACATTAAAACTGTGCAATAAAACCAATGGAAAAGGTCAACATAAACCAGAAAATGGGCAAGGATCCCTGTTACGCACGAGGAAGGTATTAGGTACCCTCGTGCGCCCGAGAGATCGGTCTTTCATGGGTTTCTCGTTTACTTATATGAAATGTTGACTTTTCAGCCCTTTTTGTACGCCAAAGGGCGATATGCAATGTAACACTACATGCAAGTGGTGTCTTATGCTAAACATGGATAAAGAGACTGTAGGATGTGTCCTAATGCTCAGAAAGGTCACCCAAGTAGTGGATCAAACACTAGTGCAAAGATATTGCACAGAGATAACCATGGATCCAATAATATTGAGGGGCTAACGTCCTCGCTTTGCTATATGCAAAACCTAAGCTGCCATGTATAAATGTGGATGAAAACAGATTGGAGTCATCTTGATATATCCAGGAGGACACCCAATGAAAACCAAAGGCAAAGCAAATCAGGAACCAAGCAAAACACCATGCCAAAAAGCCACTATTGTGCAGTGAAAACAGGCAGATGCTCCTGGTTGGTGCGCCAGACTGGTGCGTCAGTCTGGTGCGCTAACTAGGTGAGCCTATGTGGTGCGCCACCTATGTGCTCTACTAAGGTGTGCCACTGAAGTGAGTCCTAGAAAATGCAGATCAGACAGTAAGCTAGACTAATGTGCCATGCGATATAAAATCTTGCAAAAATGCATAAAACCATCTGAAAATGCATCATGGACATCTAAAACACCTAATCACATGAGAGTTTCCCCCTCTTCCACAAAGTCATATTGGAAAGAGGAAACCCAAGACATGGGCATGGGTCTTGTGCTCAAGGGCAAAAAGCCTCACACAAGACTCCCATAATGATAAAAGCTAATGAATCCCAGCTATGTTACTTGGGTTTGAATCATAGATTGATGTAAAGAACTCTACACCAAGAGTCCGGAAAAGAAACCAGTTCACCAAATCCAAGTGGCAAGCTAACTTCATTAGGTGCAAAACTAATGCAAACAGTGTTATCGCATACTAAAATTTTGCTAGTAAGAACATGGCATATCAGAGATCAAACGTCAGGAAAATCAAAGACCAAAACAAACAGAAAGGCATGCAAATCATAATGCAAAATGGGTTGCCTGCACCTTGTGACCAGGCTGGTGTGCCAAGATGGTGCGCCAGCTAGGTGCGACCAAGATACCCTGTTTCAGACCGCAGTCTAATCTCAGAGTCTGGGCCATATGTATGCAACTAATTGGGTTACTAACTACTCAGATCATTAACCTAGATGCCAGAGAACTTAATCATGTTAAATAAACAAGCATTAAAACACTCTTATCATTCTCTCCTCAAGTTATGCATGTTCATGGATTTTTTAGGATTGCAGCTACCTATGGTGGATTTTATGATTCATAAAATGATCTGGCTGACTTAGGGAGCATGTGGAAATCTCCTTACGCCCTGAATCATCATGCTGTCCTAGGACTACACCCATAGAATATTGTGTGGTTGAGAGATATAATAACAGAGGCCGTCCTGGCGTGGGAGGAACTAAGACTGGAGGTTTTGCTAGAAGCTGTTTGATCTTATCGACGGCCGCTTGACACTCATCATTCCAGTGTGTTTGGGCATTCTTCCTCAGGAACTTGAATATCGGTTCACATATGGGTGTAAGCTGTGCTATGAACCAACTGATATATTGTAGCTGCCCCAACAATTCGCGAATTTCTTTTTCAGTGGTAGGGGGAGGCATATCAATAATGGCTCTAGCCTAGTGAGGATCCACTTCAAATCCTCTCTGGTTGATAATGTAACCCAGAAGCTTTCCAGAAGATACCACGAATACACATTTGTTGGGGTTAAGGTGAAGCTTATACTTCCTTAAGCGGTCAAACAACTTCCTTAAGCAAGAGAGGTGATCTTCGCGCTCTTTAGACTTGGCGATCATGTCATCCACGTACACTTCAACTTCTTGGTGCATAAGATCGTGGAATAACGCTGTCATGACCCTCTGTTATGTTGTGCCTGCATTCTTCAGCCCAAATGGCATTACTCTGTAGCAGAAGACTCCCCACGGGGTAATGAAAGACGTCTTCTCCATGTCTTCTTTGGCCATTCTAATCTGGTTATATCCTAAAAATCCATCCATAAATGATAACATCTTATGCCTTTCTGTGTTGTCAACCAGAATATCTATGTGGGGAAGCGGGAAATCATCTTTAGGGCTCGCCTTGTTAAGGTCTCGGTAATCTATGCACATGCGAACCCACCCGTCTTTCTTTGGTACAGGCACCACATTGGCGAGCCATTCAGGATAAAGAACAACCTTGAAGAAATTGACTTTATGCTATTTCATGATTTCCCCCTTAAGTTTCAACAGCCACTGAGGTCGCCACCTACGCAGCTTCTGCTTGACTGGCTTCGAATTTGGTTTCAGTGGTAACGCGTGTACTACCACCTCAATGTCTAAACCAACCATGTCATCATAGGTCCATGCAAGGACATCTACATATTCTTTTAAGAAAGCTATAAATTCTGCCTTTTCTTGTGGTGATAATTTGGCAGTGATGCGTGTTTCTTTAAAATCTTCAGCTGTGCCAATGTTGACGAGCTCTGTCTCTTCCTCCACATGTAAATTAGGGCCTTCTGGGTCATTATCATGAGGTTGAAATTGTGATGGTGCATTATCATCATCTACACTATCTGCCTCAATGACCTCATGTTCCTCTCCATAGGCAATAAGCTCTGACAGAATTTCCTGCTCAAAGGTTGGATTTGTAATGTCAACCGAAAAGATTTCTTCCGATTCCATGCCCTGATGGCGCTTTATGACAGTCATAGTGACTTTCGTATTCTTGTAACGGCACTGTACGACCTTTTCTACTTGACTGTTTGGACTATCTGAGGACTTAGGGACCCCTGTCTCTGAAGTTGATGCCTCTTTATTCAATTTTTTTTTGATTTTTGTGATTTTCAGTTTTTTTTTAGGATTTTCTGGATTTTTTGATTTTTGTGTATTTTCTCTACTATTTACAAAGGGTTTTGTGTGCTGGCGGCTATCCTACTGCTGACTGGTGAGACTGCTGCCTCCTGTACTGCCTCCTGAGCCTAGCTCAGGTTGTTTATTTTTTGCTCCTCACCCTTAAGGTGAGGCTTAAACTGCCAGTACCTGCTAGACCTGCCTCCCAGTTGACAGGAGATTAACTCCATTGGTCTAGCATACTTCTTCCCTGACTCTTGAAGGACCATAATCGAAGCTTGGCCCTAGGGTGGTATTGGTGATTCCAACGGTGGTGATGAAACGACTGCCTTCCCTTTCCTGACTCTGTTGTAGTCTACCAAGTCTTCTGCGAGCACCTTTAATTGTTCTTGGAATAAAATGTCTAGATCTCCGATTACGTCATCTGCCATGTTGTACCCTGTGTTTGCCTTCTGGACTGAATCTTCCAATACTATAGCCTGGTTTACTGTCGACTGTTCTGATATTAAAAATGCTGAACATTTCTGTAACTATTCATTGATCTGCTCGATGCTCTCCTCTGTCTCTGGCTGTCCATTCTCCGTATATGATTCTTCTGGATAAACCCAAACTACTGATGACTGCGGCACTGATACTATGTACGGGCTCTGATTTGGATCCAAGATGCTTGCACTGGTGAAGTTAGCTAAATTTCGTGGAATGAACATCTTGGGGGACTTACCAAAGCGTCGTAATCTCTTCTTGTAATACTAACATTGGTATCCCAATCCTTCACGCTCTATCCACTCTTCCGCCTCAATTGGCTTGGCGATTCCTTGGCCGTAACGCCCAAGGGGAGTTACTTTCTCATATCCCTACTTGCGACACAAATTATCGACCATCAAACAGGGATCACCACAAATGGCCAAAGGGCCGACGCACTCAAGGAGAGGAATGAAATTAACTAGCTCAAACCAGTTAACACGATACAGAACATCAGAAGGTTTAGGCTTGAAGTGAACAGTTTGGGGGGCTATAGCAGAGACCGACTCAATCTTCTCCAGATCTTCTAGCAAAACAACAACAACATTGTCATCCCAGCAGAACTTAATCATACGATGGAGGGTTGAGGGAATGACTTGGTGGTTGTGAAGCCAAGGGTGTCCAAGCAAGAGATTGAAAGAAGGTTCGATATCTACGACATAGAATTCTACGTCGAAGCAAGCTGGGCCAATGGTCAAAGGAATGATTAAAATACCAAGTGCATCATGATGCGTATTATCGAATGCTGTCATCCCTTTCACGGCCAGTATTATGTCCTCGAAATTGAATCCGATTGCACTTGCTGTACACAAGGGGCAAACATTTAAGCCTGCTCCATTGTTTACCAGTGTGAGGGGGATGCGAAAGCTCCGATATTATGCAATGATGAATAAGGAGGAATTGTGATTGGTTCTTGATGGTGGTAACTCCCGGATGGAAAAGGAGATAACTTGTGGCATCACTATCATTCCTACCATATTCTCTAGGGTAGCTGGCTCAATGGTTGGGGACACATGGGCAGCTTGGAAGACTCTAAGGAAGGCTTCTCTGTGTTCTGCTAAAGTGTGGATCAGGTCCCAAATAGAAATATCAACTTTGACTTTTTTTAGTTGAGCAGTTATGTCAGCTGAAGGTTGGCTGTTGGTGGTGGGAACAGGTGGTGCTACTCTTGGTAAGGGTAGTTGTGGGGAATGTGCTTGTAATTGAATAGGAACTGGCACTGCAGGTGCTAGTGGTCTAGATGATTGGGCTTGCGACAGGAGGGAGCTTGGTGTTGGGGGATTAGGTCTAGGTGCTGGGGGCTTGTATACTCTACCCGATCGCGTCACCTTTACACACATTTCTTCGGCATAGTTGTACGAGACACGATGCGTGTCGTGAGTGAGGGTGATGACAACCAGGGGACGGGCAACTAACTGTACAGGCATGGCTGGAGGATACTGGTAACTCTAAGGGGCTGGTGGCTGAATCGGCCCAGACTGTGGCCAAGCTTGCAGACGAATTGGTGCTGGTGGCTGGGAGTATACGATAGGCGGTGCCACAGTGTACTCCGACTCAACAGTAAGACAAATCATACTTACTGATTGATTCCCCGGAATCACCAAGGAAAGACCGATATAACTGGTGGGGAAAAGGGAAGGATACATCATGAATAGAAGATGAGATAGAATCAAAAGGAAAGATGGAATTGACTCCCGAGGGACCTGATGCTCCCAGGGCTGAATGTTGTGGTAAAGGCTGGCTAACTATATTAGGATGTGATGGTGGTGTTGGTGCGACTGCTGATGCGGGCACTAGGCCTACCGCTTGTGTGCTAATCACAATGACCTTTTGGCACATCCTGGCCTGTGGGGCTGGGTAAACTGGAGTGGCAGTGGGGGTGATGTGTGATGCATGAGGTGCTCTAGGTGTGGGCGTGGGTGCATAAACTACTTGCACCGAGGGGGCGGATGGACATTCACCGGTGCAGCAGGGGATCTAATATAAGAGACTGTATTCTTAAAGGGATCCCGTATCTTGGGTGGATTGGCATTGTGGTTGTTGTTGTTATTGCTACTGCTAGCGCCACTATGTGAGGAAGTGGCCTGTTTTGCGAATACAGAGAGTGTTGGAGAAATATCGCCGCGCAGTGAACTCTTAACAAGGGCACCTGCCCGAAGCAATGTAGAAAAAGTGGTGACTAGATGAATGCTGAGCAGAACCCTGACCACTGGTTGTGCTCCTTAGATCACAATCTCAATAGACTCCTCATCAGAGGGTCTATCTTTGAGCTACGAAGTCAAGGATCGCCATCGTTCAACATACTCCCCAAATGTTTCTTGGGGCCTTTGCTTAACTACGACCAAGTCCTTATGCTTCGGGACCAGGTCCAGGTTGAGGGAATACTGTTCGAGGAATGCTTGTGTAAGGTTATCCCAAGTCATGATGGTGGCCATGTTAAGGGAGGTGAACCACTTCAATGTGGGCTTCGTAAGATTTTTCTGGAACAGGCGGATTAACAACCTTTCGTCAACTTGGAGCTGGACAAGGTCTCTACAATAGGCTTTTAGGTGTGAATTCGGGCAGCCTTTACCATTGTATTTTTCGAACTACAGGATTTGAAAGTTCGGAGGGAGAGTCGCCTCTGGAAAATAACAGAGGTCCTGGAATTGGTAGGACCGACGGTGCCCGCCCTGCACTTGTCAGAGTGTGCGCTCCAAATCATTCACCATCGCAAGGAGAGCGTCTAGAGCTACAACAGTAGCAGATTGTGCAGCCGATGCGGGTGTCGCGTTCGCCCCTAAAGGCTCCTTCAGATCCACATTCCGTCGTCCAGTGCCACGGCAGGATGGCCAATTTACCTGTGTATGGGTGCTATGTGCTGTGGTACAAAAGATGAAGCTTGTGTTTGGTACATTGGTGAGGATAAGGCAAGGGGTAGTGCTACAGGAGGTGCAAAATGCAGGAGCAAAAGCTGTTGGACCAAAATGGCCTAGGAACTACGCTCATGGCGGGCTATGCTCCTGCCAGCCTAAAAGACTGGCCACTAGATAATGGAGATGCATGCTGTGTAGGGTGCTGTGGCGATGATGTAGAAGGCAATGTCGATGCCCCTATTGTCGGGGAGACGAGGGACGACGACGGTTGTGGGGGTGGTGTAGTGGGTACAATCTGTGGTCCTAGGGTTGGTTGGAAAGGCAACTCGGGAGTCAAGAAGGACAAGCCTGAAAAAGGCTGGAGCGCCAGTGCCAATCCTTGCAACTGTTAGGTGAGGGCCGACATTTGTTGCAGCTGTGCGGTCACGAGATCATCACTAGTAGCTCCATAAAATGGAGGCAAAATAGGGGAAGAGGAGTCGGGAGGCTGAGAACCTAGCTGTCCAAACTGGGGAGAAGCTACTACAGGAACAATCATAGTCAAAGGGGGGCTAGAAAACACATAACCTTGAGGAGCAGTCTGGGGGAAGGTCATGGGAACAGACTCAACAGTTGGGGCCCCAAAAGCAAAAGATGACCAAACTGATGGCCCCGAAGGCAGGGTAGCCACAGGGACACGATACTGGGATGGCGGAGGTCCTCCGGATGCTAAGGCAAAAGTGGAGGCAGTACTGATAACAAGGACAGACACAAAGGAAGAGTACATTGAAATGGGGACCTCCTCTTGGGTAGCAAAGGAAAGAGGCTCGCTGGTTTGCTGGGCCATGGCGGATCACAAGCGGGTATAGATTGGACTACGGCTGGGAGCAAGAGGATGAATCCTAGGACGAGCTATTGTCAAAAGCGACGGATAACTCTGGAGATGCGGTCGAAAAAATCGGGCTTATGAAAGGAAAAACCTCGAGCTCTGGCTAAGGAACTCGCACTCTGACCGGTACTATTGTATTGCAAAAACAGGAAATGAATTAGAAAAGATGCAGTGCTTATGATGGTATGAATGCAGATGCATGAATGCTCCTAGTATGCGCTCACTCACAATCTAGGGGTGTCCTACCAAGCTATCTACTCCAGGTTCACACAAGGGTAAATGGGTTTCCGACTCAATGTTAGAAAGTAAAGGTTCCCGTTCTAAATCCTAGCCAAAGCTTAGGCAGTGAACAGGTGGTGTGTTCGGGGCCTCGTCCTCTGCCAAAGACCGACACAACCCCGGACAGGGGGGACATACCGATATCTCATCCCACGCCAAAGCCATAGAATGAGACACCGGGGAATGTCCTTCGCAAACTATATAGGTGGACTCAAGAAATAAGAAGATGCATGTCCTATATAATGATTGTAAAATATGCTTTAAGTCTTTTACTTGCAAATTTATTAAACCTTGGGGGAAAGTTTGCAATTTGTCACTAGTTTGTCTTATTTATTTATTTTTATGTTTTTATGTGATTTTTATTAACCAAAAGGGGAAGGAAAACATGTCTCTAATCTCCTAAACATGACAAGTGCAAAAGGGGAAGAAAACACCAAAAGAAAATACTAATCAACAAACAAAAAGCATGCGCATGTTATGTGCGAAAGTGGTGGCATAGCAAATGTGTAAAAAGAAAACATCCATCAAACAAAAGGCATGCATAAATTTTAAAGAAGATACAACTTATAATACAAAGAGACAGCCAAAGCAAGGCATGGGAAACAAGCAAACAAGGAGAAAAGCCAAAGTAAACGAAAAAAAAAAACCCAAATGAAAGCCGAGATCTAGTTATCCCCAGCGGAGTCGCCAGTTCTTGTAACCATGCCGACGACAGCCTCGTGCGTGGCGCGAAAGGCCAAGGGCGCGAGGGTCAACAAAGTCACGGCAAAAATAATAAAAAAGAAAAGATAAAATGCGGTAGTCGCCACCTAGTCTATTTAAAAATGAGAGACGAGGAAAACCATTTTAAAACATTAAAACAATACAATTAAACCAATGGAAAAAGGTCATTCATGAACCATAAATGGGTAAGGATCCTTGTTACACACAGGGAAGGTATTAGGCACCCTTGTGCGCCTAAGAAATCGATTGTTCATGGGTTTCTCATTTACTCATGTGGAAATATTGGCTTTTCAGCCTATTTCTGTACGCCTAGGGGCGATATGCAATGCAATGCTATATGCAAGTGGTGCCTTATGCTAAACATGGGTAGAGGGACTGTAGGATGTGTCCTAATGCTCTGAAAGGTTACTCAAATCATAGATCGAATACTAGTGCAAAGATATTGCATGGATATATTATAGATCCAGTAACATTGAGTGCTAACGTCTTCACTTTTCTATATGCAAAACCTATATTACCATGCATAAAAGAGGATGAAAATAGATTGGAGTCACCCTGATATGTCCAGGAGAAAGCCCAAAGGAAACCAGAAGCAAAGGAAGTCAAGAACCATGCTAAATATCATGCCAAATGTCACTGCTAGTGCACTGAAAACAAGCTGGAGCGCTTGTTTGGTGTGCCAGACTGGTGCTTTAGTCTAGTGCGCCACCTATGTGTTTTAGTACGGTGTGCTAGTAATGTGTGCCACTAAAGTGAGACCCAGAAATAATAGAGCAAATAGTGAACTAGATCGACATGCAACACAATGTAAAACCTTGCTAATATGCTCAAGACCATCGAGTATGTACTCTAGACCTCTAGAAAACCTTATCACATATGGATTCATCCCGTTTCCATAAGTCATAATGGAAAGAGTGAAACCAAGACACCATGACATGGGTCTTGTGCTCAAGGGCAATAAGCCTCACACAAGACCACAAAAACTCATATCCTGATAAAAGCTAATGAATTTCAGCCAAGCTACTTGGTTCTGGATCATAGACTGATGCATAAGAACTCTCTAAACAAGAGTCCAAGAAAGCAACCAGTTTACCAGACCCTAGTGGCAAGCCAAATGCATTAGATGCAAAACTAATGCAAACAGTGTTATTATATGATGAAATTATGCAAAAATGAACATGGTATATCAGAGATCAAACATCAGAAAGATCATAGTCCAAAACAATCAGAATGGCATGCAAATCATGATGCAAAATAGGCTGCTTGCACCCTGTGACCAGGCTGGTGCTCCAACCTGGTGCGCCAAGTTGATGCACTCCAGATACTCTGTTACAGACTGCGATCTGATTGCAGAGCTTGGGCCAAATGCATGTAAGTAATTACATGACTGATTATTCAGATCATTAATCTAGATGCTAGGAAACATAATTATACTAAGTAATCAAGTCTAAAACATTCATTTCATTCTCTCTTTATCTATGCATATTCATGGGTTCCTTAAGACTACAGCTACTTACGGGTTTTTTTTATGATGCATGGGAGTATCCTGGTTGACTTAAATAACATGGGAACATGATATGGAATGCAAAGGGTACATCACAGTACAAGCAATCATCATGACAGACAAATATTGAACAGAACTTCATGAAAAAAGCATCATAAACTCCAAACTAAGCGAAAAAGGTGCAAGTGAACATCTACATGGCAAAAAGTGCAAGCAAATATCAATATAGCAAAGAGTGCAAGTATCATCAACATAAAAACACTATATCAACTAAGTTTGCAGTGTGAGCTCCATTCAGAGTGTCATGCAAAGACTACATGGAAGTGAAAAGGGAACATACCTATGGTGTACTCCTTGGGTGACTCAAGGTGTCTTCTCCTTGGTGCTTTGGACATAGCTAGGGGTGCTCAGGGATGCAAAAGGGATGCTCAGGAAGTGGATGTGTTGGCTGCTAGGAAGTGGTGAATTGCTAAGAGTGCTAAAGTGTTGTTCATGGGTGGCTTTTAAAGGAGATGAAGTTGTAAAGCCTTAGGATGCCAAAAGCCTCGGAAATCAATGGTCCTGTGTAGATTCGTACAGGAATATTCGTAGGGGGAAGTTACAAGCACAGAAAATGGACAACCAACAGCCAGCACCTTGAAAAGTGGTTGTGCGCCAGCTTGGTGCTCCATCTTCTCCATCTTGGTGCACCATGATGGTGCTTCATTATGGTGCTCTACAATGGTGCTCCACATCTAACTGCCTGAAGTGTTAATCGAACCATAAGTTCGTTATAGGCTTTGGGTAACCAAGATGTTAAATAAATTTCAAATGAGATTAGGCTTGCCGTATCCAAAGCAACATCTTCTAGAGAATTTACCTACGAGCCGCCTTAAAATCGGGGTGTCTACAATCCCCCTCAATGGTTGGAGTGTCCACCAATTTATAGGGGTGTGATAAGGTCTATGGCTAGCATGGAATTCAAAAATGATAGCTATAATAGAAAACTTCTAAATCTGGAGTGTTGAATGCTGAAAATTAAGCATTCTACGTAGAATGCTAGATATTCAATGTTTTATAATGTAGAACACAAAATTGCGTGCGTTCTATAACCTACTGATGCTAGCTGCCAAAATTGAGGGGTTAATCACCTATTAATGGTTGATTGAGGTCTGATTAAATCCTAATTAAGCCCACACATGATCAATGGATGTCTAAGAAATGTAATAATTTGAAGTTCAAAACTTTCTAAATAAGGAAAGTGTTGATGTGGAGGGCCTTAGTTGTTAGGTGTAGAACGCTCAAAACAAAGTGTTCTATGAAGAACACTAGAAAATTTGCATTCTACACCCTTAGGCAACAAACTTGCCAAATTTGATCAAAAAATCATAGAGGCCTAAATAGTTGGGGTCACGAGATAATGTCAATCTCCACAAAAGGTATGGGGCGACGTTGGAATTTGAAAATCTTTCACGACAGAAAAAGGTAAGTGGGCGAAAATGGAAAGAAATCTACTTGGGTTGTAAAATGCTGAAATAATAGCATTCAATGTAGAACGTTGGATATACAGCGTGCAGTGTTGAACGCTAAGTTCTTTACCTTCTATACCTTGGAAGGGGTAGATAAGATTTCTGAGCTGGAGAAACAAGGCTTTAAGGTTGGATATCACTATGCCGTGGTGTAACATGGTTTAAAGGACGTTGGGAAGTGCTTGAAAACGGGATATCTACAGATTACCCCTCCAAAGGTAGTTTTGACACAAAACGGACTTCAAGGTGAGATGATATTCCTGTGTCGCACTACCCAAGGGTTTCTAAAGAGATTGTCCTAGATATGAGCCTAATTGCTACCACCAAGGAGAAGACTCAGCCTTAAGGATTGCCTAAGGGGGTCATAATAAAGAGACTTAGCCTCAAGGGTTGTTTAAGGGAGTCATAAAGAAGAGACTCAGCCTTAGGGGGTGCCCAAGAGGGTCATAAAAAGGGACTCAACCTCAGGGATTGCCTAAGGGAGTCATAAAAAGGGACTCGACCTTAAAGGTTGCCTAACAAGGTCATAAAACGGGACTTGACCTCAAGATTTACCTAAGGGGGTCATAAAAAGGGACTCAACCTCAAGGGTTGCCTAAGGGAGCCATAGAAAAGGACTTGGCCTTAGGGATTACCTAAAGGGAGTCATAAAGAAAGGACTTGGCCTCAAGAGTTGCCTTAGGGGGTTATAAGAAAAGACTTAGCCTTAAGGATTGCCTAAAGAGGTCATAAAAAGGGACTCGACCTCAGGGGTTGCCTAAGGGAGTCATAAAAAGAGATTGGGCCTCAGAAGTTGCCTAAGGGAGTCATAAAAAGAGACTCGACCTTAGGGGTTACCTAATGGGGTCATAAAAAAGGAACTCGACCTCAAGGATTGCCTAAGAGAGTCATAAAAATGGACTCGGCCTCAAGGGTTGCCTAAAGGGGTTACAAAAAGGGACTCAACCTCAAGGGTTGCTTATTAGAGTCATCAAGAACAGACTTAGCCTCGAGGGTTACCTAAGGGGGTCAAAAAGAAGGGACTTGACCTCAGGAGTTTCCTAAGGGAGTCATAAAAAGGGACTCAACCTTAGGAGTAGCCTACAAGGGTCATAAAAAGGGACTTGCCCTCAGGGATTACCTAAGGGAGTTAAACTAAAAAGACATGGCCTCAGGGGTTACCTAAGGATGTCAAACTAAAAGACATGGTCTCAAGGATTGCCCAAGGGGGTCAAATTAAAAGACACAACCTTAGAGATTGTCTAAGGGGGTTGAATTAAAAGACATGGCTTCAAGAATTACTTAAGGCGGTCAAACTAAAAGACACGACCTCAGGGATTACCCAAGGGGGTCAAACTAAAAGACATGACCTCAGGGATTACCTAAGAGGGTCAAATTAAAAGACACGGCCTCAAGAGTTGCATAAGAGAGTCGAACTAAAAGACGTAGTCTTAGGGATTACCTAAGGGGGTCGAGCTAAAGGACACGGTCTCAGGAGTTGCCTAATGATGTATTTGTTTTAATTACCGCAAGTGCACGATATCCAATGTAGTATGTCGACAAATATAGGTCAATCCTATAGGAAAAAGTGTTTAAGAAACAAAGATTTATTGTCAATTATTGAGAAGAAATGTGAGAGGGATGATGTTTAAAACTAAATATAAAAGATCAAGAAACAAATAGATTAATTAAAATCTAGGGTTTCGAATCCATTTACATAGAATTAAGAATACATGATCATGTTTATTCCCTTCCTCTCTATTGATTTAAATAACTTGATTTAATGATTTTTATCCACACAAGAATAAACTATATGCTAGAATATGCATCATAGAATATCAAGATTAAGAGTAAAAACACACAAACCAAGTTAAATCAGAGGATATATGATGAAGTCGAGATTATATACACAACCCCTAATTAAATCTTCCCTCAGCATAGACTAAAAAGATGAACTTAATGTTAGTCTATTAAAGTTTATCGATTTTATGAGTAATTTATGAAATATACATCCAACCCACATACTCATTGCATGAAGCACAAAGAGAAAGAGAAGAAAACATGATCACACATCTCAATCTAAATAAGCTTCATCTCTATCCTAAATCTAGAAAATTAGCCAAGCATATCACATAGAATATTAAAATAAAAGAGGAAGAGGGAGAGACAGAACACATAATTAAATAAAAATGATTTTTTATTGAAAAAAACCTGAGATTACAATGATAATCTTCTAGATCTCTCAAAATACAAGAAAATAACAGAGTCTAAAACCTAGATGGGATCTCCATAAATCTACATAAGGGGTTCTTTTATAGGCTTACAAGGACTTGCTTACATCAGAGACAAATCTGAATACAAAATTTAATCTTGAATTTTGAATACAAGATATTTATAAGTGAGAATCTTATCCAAAAAAAAGCTGAGTCAAAAGTATCTAGTGAGGGCATCTAGGAGGCGTCGGATCTGCATCTTTGCGCCTGGGAGGCGTCTAAGTCATCTACGATCTTCTCTGACTTTTTCCACTGGTTGATTGATATTTTACCAATATTTAAGCATGTGGAAAATGTGTGTTTAACCTCCTGACGTAGCTCTAAAATTTTCCATACAAAAATCTCTTCTTTTCTGGCATAATTATTCTTTTCCTCCTTATTTTTCGTAGATTTTTTCTAAGTCCTCAAGTTTTACAAAATTTACACAAAACACCTCAAGTAATATTATTTATATTCAAAATAGACAAATATGGGAATAAAATATGCATGAATTATGAGTTAATCACCTAAAGGAGTTGAAATAAAGGACACAGCCTCAGAGGTTGCCTAAGGGGGTGAAACTAAAAAGACACAGCCTCAGTGGTTTCCTAAGGAGGTCGAACTAATAGACACGATCTCAGGAATTGCCAAAGGGGGTCGAATAAAAGGACGTAGTCTCAAAGGTTGCTTAAGGATATCAAATTAAAAAGACATGGCCTCAGGGGTTACTTAAGGGAGTCAAAATAAAGGATACGACCTCAAGAATTGCCTAAGGAGGTCAAACTAAAAAATATGACCGCAGGGGTTGCCTAAGGGAGTCAAACTAGAAGACACGACCTTAAGGATTATCCAAGGGGTCAAACTAAAAGACAGCCTTAGGAATTTCCTAAAGAGGTCAAACTAAAAGACACAGCCTCAAGTGTTGCCTAAGGGGGTCAAACTAAAAGACACAACCTCAGATATTGCCTAAGGGGGTTGAACTAAAAGACATGGCCACAAGGATTGCCTAAGGGAGTCAAACTAAAAGACACGGCCTTAGGAATTACCAAAGGGAGTCAAACTAAAAGACACGGCCTCAGGAGTTTCCTAAGGGGGTCAAACTAAATAGCACAGCCTCAAGGATTGCCTAAGGGGATCGCAACTAAAGGACACGGCTTCAAGGATTGCCTAAGGGGGTCGAAATAAATGGCATGGCCTCAAGGGTTGCTTAAAGGGGTCAAACTAAAAGACATTATGGATTGCCTAAGAGGGTCAAAATAATGGACACAGTCTCAAGGATTACTTAAGGGCGTCAAACTAAAGGACACGGCCTTAGGGATTGCCTAAAGGGGTCATAAAGAAAAGGCTTGGCCTCAGGGGTTGCCTAAGGAGGTCATAGAAAGAACTCTAGACAACTAGCACTGGGGTGAGGAAGTCTAAAGAACGTTGGAGAGATCAGAGATGGTCAACTCCGACGACCACTCAAGATGCCTTATGAAGTGTTTTGCATGGATGCATGCTGATGGAAATGCATGGCGAGGTGATTTTTGGTAGGCAATGCATGACCTTAGATATTGAGGGTCCTCCATCATTGCCTACTTTGATTTATATGTCGGGATGTTTCAGGCATTTGGCTCATTATCTAGAGCAAATTGACATATGCATGGATGCAGTTCGTCGTAATCCACTTTACGGATAACTATTTTATACTCTGAGATGTAATTCAAGACTTGATTGACTATAAGGTCATCATTATCAACACACAGGAGGCAGAGTCTGCGCTCGCTGCACTGACACCACTTTCTTCTACATCTACACATAGCAATATAGTCAACCGACCCTTGCCTAAGCATGCACCTAGAACTTCAGGAGTTCATTTCCTTTCCTCTGTTGAGACTGTACCTTCACAGTTTGACCCTTCCCTTCTCATTCATGACATCTAAGATCCTTTTCCATATCAGCGCAACCAATCTTTTATTGAAGCTTCCAGTCCTACAATCAACATGATCCAACTAACTACCAAACCAAGGCACACAGTCACAAAACCTACCATGCAATCCACTACATCATTAGTTAGTTTGCTAGCCAAATCTGAGACATGACCTGATTCACAAAACGCCAATACCCACTTCACCAGCCCTAGTCCTAGTACCTAACATAGGATACTCACTGCATGCCTTACAAATACGCCACAGAAATGTGTGCTGAGGTAACACGGTCAGGACGGGTATACAAGGCCTCAGTTCCGGCAAACAAGCCCAACCAGCCCAACCAGCCAACAATTTCTTCTTCCCAACCAAGGAGCTAGATTCCCAATCATATTCCTGAAGACGTAATCCCAAGAATTAACCCCACCACTACCAAGATGGACCCACCTGTAGCTGACATCACGGCCCAATTACAGAAAGTTAAAGCAAATATTTCCATTTAGGACCTAATCCATTCATCGGTTGAACATCGGGAGGCCTTTCTCCGAGTTTTCCAAGCCACCCATGTTTCCCCAACAATACAATCGTCGGCCTTGGAAAGCATGGTAGAAATGATAGTTGCGATGCTGATGATCTCCCTCTCCTGCTCAGAACTACCCTCAGCAGGGACCAATCATAACCAACCCCTGTTCATCACGGTGCAATACCATAATTTCCGCATTCCTCTTACTTTGGTGGATAATGGCGCCGGTTTAAATGTCTGCCCTTTGCGAACTGCAAATCAGGTTGGATTTAAATCCAAGGACATTACCCCAGCCATGAAAGGAATGACGGCATTTGACAACACGCATCATGATGCTTTAGGGATTTTGATCATTCCTCTGATCATTGGTCTTACCATTTCGAGGTTGAGTTTTATGTTGTTGACCGCGAGCCATCATTCAATCTCCTACTTGGGTGCCCTTGGCTCCACAAGCATTAGGTTATCCCCTTGACTCTTCACCGAATGATTAAGTTCTGTTCGAACAACGACATCGTTGTTGTAATGGCGGAAAATCTTGAAAAGGAGAAGGTCGAGGTAGTCTCTTTGGTATCTCTTCAAACCATCCATTTTGACCCCAAGCCTTCTGACGTACTATACCGTGTCGATCGCTTTGAGCTGGTCAATTCATTCTGATTCTCGAGCGTGCCAGTCATTTGGCTGCTTTTGGCAATCCTTTCATGATGGTCGAGAATCTCTGTCAGAGGTGGGGGTACTAGAAAGGAGCACCCCTCTGGCAGAATGGCCATGGAATCGCAGAACCAATTGTCAAAGAGAAAAGACGAGAATACGAAGGACTGGGATACGAGTAGAAGCTACAAGATGGATTCTCGAGGCATCGTAAGTTCTAAAAACTCATTATTCCACGGGGTTTAACTAAATTTGTCAGTGCAGGATTGCTGAATCCCAATCAGAGTCTTGTTCTTCCAGAATCTGAACGGAGTGAACCAATCAGCGGATTAGAGTGGATATGTGTTGAGGACTACTACTTTGAGGAAGAGGTCGTGGATTGTATAACAGATTCAGGATCGTCCCTTCCACAAAGGATAGCTAGGTTGGCATTGCCACCTCCAGAGTCAGTTGATGGTCTTCCTGCAAATCCTGTTGCAGTCGTAGTTTCGACAAGAGCAGTTTCAACCACAGCTTCATCGGCATATCAGTTAGCTTTGGTGGGGTTACAGTCAGGTCAGTAGGAATCACCGCCTGAAGTACTAGAAACTACCAGTGCAAACTATGTGGATTTTGCTTCTGATGAAGATGAAGGAGATGTTGTAGTAGCACAAGTCGACAACATGCTTAGTGATTTGGAAGTTTTATTTCAAGAGCAGTTGGCGACACTGGTGGAAGACACAGAGAGTGAACTCAGGCATAGGAAGGGAAAAGCTATAATGTCAGAATGCATTACAGAACAGACAATTTCACAGGGTCAGTCCACTATCATAGCCCTAGAAGAAGACAGATCACTGAACGCTAGACCAGAGGAGTTTATCTCCTATCAGCTGGGAGGCAGGTCTAGGTGGTACTATTAGTCTTAGCCCCACTTGAGCAGTGGGGTCGAAAAAAAATGATCCTGAGTTAGGCTCAAGAGAGATTGTGGGTGGTAGCACTCACATCAGTCAGTCAGAGGACAGTTGCTCACCTGTCACACACATTGTACATACCACTCAAGAAAACCAGAAAAATAAAAACAATTATCAACATAATAAGGTTGTGAAAGAAATGAAACAGCCAAGTACATCTGCAAGTTCAGAAACGTCAGAATCAGAGATTGTCAGAGGTGCGTACAAAAAGTGAGAGTGACAGTGACCATTCTAAAGCATCATCAAGGGCCGAGTGCTAAGCAAATATGTACCTTTGGAGACACAGATCCATCCTTCCAGCAAGAAGTCTTTTCTGAACTCATTGCATACGAAGAAGAGGATGATGCGGAAATAGACGAAAATAGTCATGGTGCACCAGATTTCTAGCCTTATGACGATGATCTAGAAGGCCCAAACTTGCATGTAGAAGAGGAAACTAAGTCTATAAATATTGGCACTGTTGAAGATGTCAATGAAGTGCGAATTAGTGCCAGACTCACAACACAGGCCCAGGCAGAACTTGTTGGGCTTCTCCAAGAATATGTAGATATCTTCGCCTAGAGCTATGATTACATGATTGGGCTAGACATTGAGGTACTGGTGCACACATTACGCTTAAACCTAGCGTCAAGCTAGTCAAACAGAAATTGCGTAGATGGCGATTGCAGTGGCTGTTGAAATTGAAAGAGGAAATAATGAAGCAGCACAAGGTCAACTTTCTAAAGGTCGTCCTCTACCCAGAGTGGTTAGCAAATGTGGTTTCGGTGCCTAAGAAAGATGGTTGGGTTCAAATGTGTATTGATTACAGAGACCTAAACAAAGCAAGCCCAAAGGATGATTTTCCACTCCCGCACATTGATGTATTGGTGGATAATACTGCAGGACACAAAATGTTGTCATTCATGGATAGATTCTCAGGTTATAATCAAATTAGAATGGCAGAAGAGGATAAGAAGGAAACATCCTTTATCACCCCGTGGGGAGTATTCAGCTACAGAGTTATGCCATTTAGGTTCAAGAATGCTAGGGCCACATATCAAAGGACGATGACAACATTGTTCCATGATCTCATGCATCAGGATATCGAGGTCTACGTGGATGATATGATAGCCAAGTCAAAGGAGTCTGAAGAGCACAATGCTTGTTTAAGGAAGTTGTTTAACTGCCTGCGAAAATATAAGCTACGGCTTAACCCCAACAAGTGTGTATTTGGTGTGCCATTAGGCAAGCTACTGGGATATATCATCAGCCAAAGAGGAATTGAGGTAGATCCAAACAAGGCTAATTCCATCATTGAGATGCTTTCTCCTACAACAGAAAAAGATGTCCGAGGGTTGCTGGGGCAGTTGCAGTATATCAGCCGGTTCATTGCCAAATTGACACCGATTTATGAGCCGATGTTCAAGCTCTTGAGGAAGAACGCACAGATCTACTGAAGTAAAGAGTGCCAAGAAGCTTTTGACAAAATTAAGAAGCTCTTGGTAAGGCCACTAGTCTTAGTTCTCTCGACACCAGGGCGTCTTCTATTGCTCTATGTGTCAGTAACACAACATTTAATGGGTGTAGTCTTAGGTCAGCATGATGAAACAGGTCGCATGGAGAGGGCCATTTATTATTTGAATAAAAAAATCAATGATTGTGAGGTTAAGTACACCGCAATTGAAAAAGTTTGCTTATCCCTCGTCTAGGCCACACAACGCTTGAGACATTACATCATAGCATATCCCGTTCTATTGCTGTGCTGACATGATCCCATGAAATACTTGTTCCAGAAGCCCACACTGGTGGGTAGATGTGTCAAGTGGTAGGTGCTCTTATCTCAGTTTGATATCACTTTTGTCACTCAGAAGTCTATGAAGGGACAGGCCGTGGCGGATCATTTAGTAGATTTACCATTGCTAGAATATCAACCCTTACAGACTCAGTTCCCCGACGAAGATATACTTTTCACCATGGAAGAGGATGAGTCAGAAGACCCTCGTAACAAAGAGAGGTGGCATCTCTACTTTGATGGTGCGATTAATAGAAGAGGCATAGGCATTGGTGCAGTGTTGAAAACCCCGTAAGGCCAGATGATCCCACTTGCTCGAATGTTAACCTTTGTGTGCACCAATAATGTGGCAGAGTACGAGGCATGTATGTTTGGCTTACGCGCTGCATTGGAACGTGGTGTGCGGAAACTGCATGTGCATGGCGATGCCATGTTGGTCATCTCACAGGTTAATGGTAACTGAAGAACAAAGGACTTGAAACTGGTGCCATACCATAACCATCTTCTAAGGCTAATGGTCGAATTTGTGGAAATACGTTTTTCCTTCATAAATAGGGCTAAGATTGCCTATGCAGATGTGCTAGCCACTCTTGCATCCTAGTTGTCCATACCAGAGGATGATACAGTGAAAGTGTCGGTAACCTGCACAGACCAACTGCCACACTGCATGAGCATAGAGGAAGCAAACTCTACAGAAGAGCTCCCATGGTAACATGACATTAAAGTCTACTTGGAAACCGGGAGTCACCATCTAAATGCATTAGCTATAGACAGGAAGACTTTGGTCTGATTGGCTTCAAAATATGTGCTTGGAGCAGGTCACTTATACAGAAGATCTTACAATCAGGTACTTTTACGCTGTCTGGATAAAACAAAGGCCGATACAATAATGTTGCAAGTGCATGCTGGGACATGTGGACCACACATGAATGGGGTGTTACTAGCCAAGAAAATAATGTTACAAGGTTATTTCTGGTCAACCATGGAGACAGACTGTTGTCCGTTTGTGCAAAGATGTCACAATTGTCAAGTCCATGGAAATTTCATTCATGCACCCTTGCAACAGCTCCACAACATGTTGTCACCTTGGCCTTTTTCAACATGGGGAATAGACGTTATCGGAGCTATTCACCCAGTAGCTTCTAATGGACATCAGTACATCTTGGTAGCTATTGATTACTTTACTAAATGGGTGAAGGCAGCTTTTTACAAGACAGTGATAGCGTCAGTGATTGAAACATTTATCAGGAAAAATATCATTACCTGATATGGGGTCCCGTATTCAGTTATTTCTGATAATGAGACAAATTCCACAACTAAAAGGGTCAAGGATTTCCTATAGGAGTTCCATATCAGGCATCATAGATCCTCCCGATACCGTCTTCAGATGAATGGAGCTGTGGAATCCGCCAATAAGAATCTAACTAAGATTCTTAAGAAGATCGCAAGAACATACAAGGACTGGCATGACAGGCTCCCATAGGCTTTGTGGGCTTATAGAACATCAGTCCGGACTTCAACTGGAGTAACTCCATATTCTCTAGTGTATGGTATGGAAGCAGCCCTACCTATAGAAGTGGAGATACCATCATTCAGAGTCTTCAAAGAAGCAGAGTTGGAAGAGGCAGAGTGGATTGAGGACCGCTTTGTTCAACTAAACTTGATAGATGAGCATCGATTGCAAGCTATGCATCATGCACAATGCTATCAGAAACGGATGGCCAAAGCCTATCAGAAGAAAGTCCGACCGAGAAGTTTCTTGCCAGGAACCTGGTCTTGCGAGCTATACATCTCTTTGATGGTTGTGGCAAGTTCAGACCCAACTGGCGTGGACCATTTGTAGTCAAATAAGTCTTCTTTGGAGGAGCAGTAATCCTGGAGGACATAGACCATGTTGAACAGTCAGAGCTAGTTAATTCATGTTACCTGAAAACGTACTATCAGTGATCATAAACCGTGTGTCCTCACTCTACGACACTGTCAGCTTTCTCCATGCATGCACGAATTCATTTTATCAATGTTTTCTACATCCATGTAGCCTTGCATCTTAGCACATACTAACTCCCATTCAGCATACGCATCTATAGGCAGATGATTGTCATCATCATCACATGCATGGATCTTAGTTCAACGATGATAAGCAGAATAAGCTTGCCAGTGTTGGGAATGCGTAGCAACTTCTCAGGTAGATACTATTTAGGTAACCTAGGGGGGTGAGGGAGCCACCATTCATCGTAAATTGGGCGAAGTATCCAAGCTGCTCGGGGAACACACACCTCCCAAAGGGAGATAAAATGTTAGGGGTGAGAATGAGAGTGTGAGAAATAAAATAAAAAATATATCTGTGAAAGGGCATAAGAGAATTAGAAGACAGAAGTCGCAGATAGAAGTCAACCCTAAAAAGAGAGGCGTGACAGGCAGCGCTGTTCCTACAACTTATCTTGGAGAGGAGTCGGAGTGGATACCTGGAAAGCGTATCCCAAAAGGACCTAGCCAACCCTTTAAAACACAGCAAGCTCCCCACCATAGACCAGGTACCTATTACCTCCAAGCCAGGGATAGGATGAACCCACACGCCTATGAGGGAGAAAGAATAAAGAAAATAAAATAAAAAAGTAAGGGTATGGTCCAATGGGGTTTGGAATAGAGCTCAGGACACAATATTGCATTTTCAGAGAGCCACCTAAAAAAACTAGGGGCTTGGATAGAGTCTCGTGAGAATTGGAGCTACTGTTCCCTTGTATACATGGCGATAAACATTCTAATGTTGAGGGCGCTAATAAGATCTCAAAAATCATTCAACATGCATGCATTTCTTCCCATGAACATCTTTTTAAAGTGTTACAGACTAATCTGGTTCTTTTAGCTAGGGCATGTTAGCAGCTTTCAGCTTAAGAGGATCAGGAGGAGATTGCCTAAACTAGGGCATGCAAGCTGTTCTTGTTGGTTAAGGCCATTTATGTCAAACCAGGGGCTTGTCAGCTATCCTATGGTTAGACACACTGAGCCAGTACTTGACCAATGGCATGTCAGCTGCTCTACAGGATGAGGATCCCCGTAATCTACGTCATTCAGCTTCTTAAGTACCTTATGAAGACTCAATCATCAGACAATCTCGATCATCAGGGTTTGATGGTTGTCTCTCATTAATTTGGCACCTGGTCAGGACCGGTTGGTAACCAGGATCTCTTGTCGGGGCTATACGCATGATTTGGTCCGTTCAATAGCTTGCTGTTTAGTCAGTTCCTGATTGTAACATTCAACCTTAACTTTGGACTAGTCTTTCTGATTTTCAATACCACTTGTGCAGCACTTTTTCTGTTTGCATTAGACTTTATAAAGTATTGTTGAACAGAATAGAGTTGAAGTCTATTTCTAAACCAGTTTTTTGAGAAAGCTCTGCAGGAGCTCTTCCCTTTATGGTGTGGCTTGAATCAGGTGAAGCTGAAACCCCCTATTGATCATGGGTTTCCCCACGATGGTCAAACCTATGCGCTACTCAGATGTTCTCCAAGAGTGATTGAGAAATTAACAGAAAGAAATTGCGACAAGCTACAGACTTGGGGCATCTCCTTAAAGTTTCTAGATATCGCAAAAGTGGTGGCTTCTCGATATTTTGTGTGTGTAGCAGCTCGATTCAGGAAACCAGCCCATCATGTATTCCACTTTGGAAGAGTCGAATTGACTCCTAGTTTGGAGGAGGTCCATTGAGTGTGCTATATGCAGAAGTTCCTGGGACCCACTATGTTTATGCGGAGCGACAAATACATCTTTATTATTAATAAAATTATAGCCTTTTGATTTTCATGTATGTGCATAATTCTTAGAGGTATTTAATAAAGTTAAGCTCGGATAACTACCTATGTCAGAAGTGTTGAATGCCCAAACTAGTGTGTTCAACGTTGAACGGTGGATGTGCAGCGTTCAACATTTCAAGACATTGACCATGCTACATGGTGTATTTAATTGTCGGGCTTCTTCTAAGGCAATGAACGCTAGATATACTACGTTTAAAGACTTCCTCTAGGCATGGAATGCTTAAATATGAGTGTTTAATGTTGAATCCCTTAAAACTCCACATTTTAAGTGTCGGGAGGCAACCCTGCTCTTTCCCCCTTCTCGTGCTCCTTGGTGTTCTTCTTTGGCGACAGTAGTGGGTTCCAACGTGTGTTCCAATGGTGCTGGCAGTGTCAACAATGGCGAGCCCCTCTCCTTGTGATGGTGGTGGTGTTATGCTTGGCGGCATGAGAGGTGACAGTGGACTTTACTGCGACAGTGGGTGGCCTGTAAAGGTACACCTCTCTCTACTTCTCCCCTTTCTTTCATCCTTCCCTTGGGCAGCTTGCAAAGTTGGGTTGGCTTTCACAAAGTTGACAAAACGGTTTGGCAAGACCTACATGAGGCCCAAGAAAATGGCACAGAAGGAAGATAGGTCGTTGATGTCTGACCAGCCTTAGTTGACTCAGACAGAGGTACTAGAGGCAGCGAGGGTGGCTGAGGCGGTAGCAGTAGGTTGGACTAAGTCTCGAGTGGATGTGGCAGCCCTCAGGGCTTCTGTGGTGATTGAGGCTACTGCAGAGGTGGCTACGGAGAGGCCACCTCCTACTGTGGAGGCCCCAGATACGTTGGTGATCATGGAGCTCAGTGACTCAGGTAGTTCAGGCATGGAGGTGTTTGTCCCTACAAGCGATGATTCGGAGGAGATAGTGTCAGAAGAGATGATTCCCAAGGTGGGACTTGCTACTATTGCCTCTTCTGCTATTGTTGCTCCCCCTACTGCTTGATTTGGTGAGGATGATGCCTAATACAAGAACATCCTTGACTTTGTTTAGTAGGAGGAGGGTGGTGCTGTTGATCCCCTGGACTTTTCACGAGCCCACATTCCTGATGATGAGGTCTAGGTGTCGGGATTGCATAGAGATGCATCTCGTACTAAGTTTGTTGCTGCCACAATAGAAGCTAGAGGACAAGTACTAATTTTCAATTTGCAGCTTGGTTTTAGATTCTCTATTCTGTCTATCTAACATATGCTCTATCTTATGTAGAGTTGTGCTCCAGTAGTGACACACTGCTATTTGGGGCAAGTCCAGAGGTGCTATCAGATGCTGGCACCTTTCAACTAGAGCACTTGGCTTAGATGAGGTTTGGCCTCTTTTTGTCCATCGCTAATTTCCCTCTTCTACTGTGAATCAGTGGTCGAGCGGTACAATTACCAAACCAGCTCTATCTTGACATATGTCGGCGAGTTTATCCTATTGTTAGAGGATATGGTTTGCTTGACTAGGCTACGGGTGACTGGACATTCGGTGACAGGCTTGGTGCATTCAGATTATACCACCATGATGAGGGAACTAGTGGGTAGTAAAGTGGTCATGTTTGGAACACACCTATTGGTCACTGTGACCATGCCGGCACGGAGGGGGCGACCGATAGAGCCACAGCGGGGAGCGGTAAGTCCAAGGAAAGGGACATTCGACTTAAAAACACCAGAAAACACGTGAAAAAAAGAGGATAAGGAGAGTCGCCACCTAGTCTATTTAACGAAAAGACAAGGAAAATCGGAAAAAAATGCAATGCGATGCAATAAACAATCGAAAACAAATAAAAGAATTGACTCCAATGCCAATGGATAACATATAGGTCATTGCGGGCAAAGAAATGGGTAAGGACTCCTGTTATGCACGGGAAAGATGTTAGACACCCTCATATGCCCAACGAATAGATCTTTCTACATTTTTTTGCTCATATGTGTGGCACATGCGAACATATACTTGCTTGTGTCTAAGATAGATGCGTGCTTCATGCCATGCGAAAACAAATGAAATGCCAAGGGTAAAAACCATGCAGCTTAATGCTCAGCCACGCTGTTTGAGTTCTAGACCGACAGTCCACAAGAGCACAACACAGTAAACATCCTTGCCCTAAACATGAATGCAAGAAATCCAAAAAAAACGCGATGGAAAAATGATGCGTTTGATATTCGAGACATTATGTTAACATGAATGTTATGCACTGTATGCCCTAAGGCAATATGCAAGAAGCAATGTATGAAAACCAATTCGGGACATGATGTAGGTGATTACGTCGATTACTATACACCCTTGGGTGATATGCAATATGCAATACATGGATGCCATTAATGTAAGTAAGGTAAGTGCTGATCAAATCTTATTAAATCAAATTAACATAAATACTTGCAAATTGAGGGTAAGGCATGCTCAAACAGATAATATGCAAGGTCCGACAGAGGTTTATGTAAAATGCCAACATACTCAGAATACACATCATCCAGCAAACAAGTCAAACAGAGCCATTCTTCTGACGTTGCCTCTCTGTGTGGCGCCAGATCTCGTTGCCGCCTTGTTGGGTGATGAGGGATGTCACCTCTCAGTCTGGCGACACATGCCCTAGATTGATCCAGTAGTCTAGATCTGTCTTGGACAGATTAGACATCAAACAAGTCTATTTAAGCAATCATGTTTTAGAGAAAACGTCAATTTTAATGAGTTCAGATATTTATTTAATGAATTGATTAATTTGTTTTTGTTCAATCATATAAGTTCCTATGGCCAGGGTGAAGTCGATTTCAGGGATTCTAGGGGACACTAATTAGGATTTGGACTCTATGGTACCATTCCTCGACTTTCGTTAGGGCACTACAAGAAAATCTACAATTAGCGAGGACAATATTCCTCGCTAAGTCCTCGCAAATTCCTTGTTACAAAGCTTAACGAGGACGTTGCGAGGAATAATTATCCTCGTAGCTATGTAACTCGTTAAATCAATATTGCGAGAATATATCCCTGCAATGTGCTCATTTAAAATTAACAAGGATATTACGAGGAAATATTTCCTCGTAATGTCCTCGCTAGATCCTCGTAATTTCTCGATAAATGCTCGCTAAATATCACGAGATTGTATCATCGTTCCAGTTTTAGCGACGAAATTACGAGTATATAGCGAAGACATTCCCTCACAAATTGCTCGCTAAGTGCTCGCTAAATATCGTTATGTTTGCGAGCATATAGCGAGGAAATGTCCTCACTATGTCCTCGCTAACACTGGGCAGTTAAAAAAAAAATACAATACATTATAGAATTGACATTCAAATGCCTGGTAAAATGACATTGAAATACATTCACAAGTACATTATTCGTACACATATACAGATTTTATAAAAAAAATTTCATTCGACTATACATCATAAGATTTTACACATTCAAAGTTTTTACAAAAAAGTAGCTACTACAACACCGAAATATCTTAATACAAGTCGATAAATATAATACAAGGCAAAACAATATATTACATATCACTTTCTTCGGGAACCAACTTGCTTTCCTTTACCTTTTGAGGATGATGCATGGATAGAGCGACGACGACGTCTATACTCCTCGAAAT
>JAMKQA010027446.1:0-32153 GCA_024699735.1 Posidonia australis
GTATATATATATATATATATATTAATCAACACATCAAATATCTAAGTATAAGGGTCTAAGTTTGGTTCGACGTATCGAACCTAATTGGTTGACTGAACTAGGGCTCAAGAGGCCAATTTGGTAGACCGAAATGGAAAGATCGATCGAAACTAGGCTTAAGGCGCTAGAAACGACAGACCGAAATCCATTCAATGGTCCAAAAATCCTTGATTCAGCAGACTGAACGTGATCAGTCGACTAAACCAGGAGGAGCCAAGGCAAAACTAACAGAAATTCGATATACCGAATTGGTTTGGTATGCTGAATTAGTGATTTCAGGGCATCCTAATTTGGAACCTAAAATCCAATCCTGCAAAAATGTCACACCAAATCATGCAAGCAATATATCAAAATGAAGATCTCGATGAGATCTTTCAGTCGAGACAAGAATCATAGTGATCTATTACCTGAGGCATGAGAAATTATCAAACGATCACATGGGAGCATTATTCACTCTAAACAATAAATATGGCCATAAATTGTCTACAAATGCACAATAAATTCTATAAAAATATCTACCATCTACCACACATTATTATGCTCCTAGGAATCAAATTAGAAACCAAAAGAAAGCCTAAGGGGTGTGCACCTATCACCAAAGATGCGGTAGCGACAAACGACGAAAGCTGAAACCTCCTCCTCCACATAAGGACGGCACGACAGCGGCAACATGACGATGGTCTCCTCCCTTCTCCGGCCATCCTAGCTCCCTCTTGGCCTTCTTAGCTCTCTCTCCCTCCCGTTTGTCTCTCTTCCACCCTCTCGTCTCTCGTGCAGGGGACGGAGAAGGAGAAGAAGAAGGAGAAGCGAAGGAAGAAGTGAGACCCGGGAGAGAAAAGATAAAGAAAGGGAGGAAAGAAGAAAAGGAAAGAAAGGAAGGGAGCCACAGCACGAGATCAAACCACATGACTTTCTATGTCCCTGTAACTCGTGTAAATTAAGAATCACTACCAGAGTACAAAGCAAACCTTCAAAACTTTCACAAGGACCAGCACAACAACACAAATCACACAACATCAAAAAGGACAGAAACCCACTAATTTAGGTGTAAAAACGCTGCTAGAGCTATATTTCACACTAAACACAGGAGACTTAGTGTCTAACAACCTAGAACTCCATTAAAAACATCTAGCTAAAACATCACTTCCAAATCTAGGTCGTTACGCCTATACAAAAATAGTCTGTTAAAAACAATGAATAATTAAAAACAAATAGCAAAACAAGAACATTCTTAGCTTTTAACGAAGCAGGATTGATTCTTTAATTTAAAGAAGAAAATTCGCTCTCAAGCATAGAGAGTTTTCTAGTTCTTCTTCAAGAATACGAAACTAAGATTTTCAAAGATGCAAACTTCATGAAAATCTCTGAATCATAGTATAGTACTATATGTTAGAGAAATGAAAATGGAAGAAGGAGAAGCTTAATGTAGCATTTAGTATGTTGGAATGGAGACTAGATTAGGGATTGGAATGGACTGGAATGTAATAAAAGAATTCCATTTCAATGTTTGGTACAAAAAAATCTTTGGAATAAACTTGGGAATGAAATTCCCATAGAAATTAAATTCTCATTGAACATAGGAATTTCATTTCTTTCTAAGAGATAAGGGATTTGATTCCTAAGTTCATTGGAATAAAAAAAATTATACTGGATGACTCCTCCCTCCTTTGCCCCCTTTCTCCTCCCTCCTCAGCCCCTTTCTTCCTCAACTCCCTCCCTACTCTGCTGCACCCCAACAACTTCCTCCCTCCTTTGCCCCACTTCCTTTTCTGCCCCCTCCCTCATCCCCCCTGCTCCTCGGCTCCCTATCTCTACGAACGCTCACCTGCTTCGCCAAGCGTAGTAAACCCCCATTGATCGACCTCCTCGTTGCTATCGCCCAATTCGATGACGTCAATGCCTACCTCATGGACAACCTCTCCCCCGCCATACTCTCCCTCTGCAACGAGATTGTCACCTCTGCATTCGCCACTGCCTCGTAGTTTGACCTATTCATCTGGGACGCTGCCGACTTGAGCTCAGGGACCTGGCGTACAACTTGAGCTCTTGGTATGATGTTAGGGACACACAATTCCTTGCCTCTACATTTGCTGTCTGCTGGATCCATCGTCTTTGGTGGTGACTACATCGTTGGTTTAGATCATAGGCAAGATGGGGCACATGAGGTGGTCTCTGCCGCCGTATGTGGACGACATAGGAGAGAAGGAGAGGAGGAGAGGGAGGGGGTGGAGCATTTTGGCAAAACCATGTTGAAAGAAAATAGAGGTTTAGGTTCATTTCATTTCATTTCATGCCAAACATAGAAATAGAATAAAATTATTCTATTTCTATTTCATTTCATTCTATTCCATTCAAGAGTTTATTCTATTTCTGTCTATTTTCATTCCAACGTACCAAACATTACCTAAGAGTTTTTTCCTTTCGTATATTTTCCCAAAAGGCAATAATGAAAAATATAAAAGAGAACATATGCCGTTGGAAAAACTATTTCCATAATCTAAGCTATGATTCCTACATTAAGAAATAATATAATAATAGAATACAAAAATATTGTAAAAGATGATTATTAAATTTAATAAATAAACTAAAATAATTATTTCTAACAAAAAGAGGAGAAGGAGAAGAGACAAGTCTCTTTTCGATCAAGTGTCAGATAATGATTTTGATTTTGATGGTCAGTGATTTGGATGGGGGAATCCTAAAAAGAGGGGAGGGAGGAGATGCAAATTTCCTTTCATTTTATTATTAGTTTGTTTGTGTGGGAATAATAGTGGTAGAAAGACAAGAACACGGTTTATAATAGAGAACGATGAGAAGTAATATTTATAACCCAGAAAATGACTATTGACTAGTCAACTTATTTTACTAAGAGTAATTACAATCTCAATTGTACATTAAAATGTGAAATTAAGCTGTCATTATCTGGAAAGACAAGACATTGAATATCCATTTTGCTCTGTACAAGATTCCTTCCAGGAATCCCATAATCCTAGTAGAAATGTGATGATACAGAAGAAAAGAACTTATACTTTATAAATTATGGGAAAAAAAGAAGAAGAAATAACTCCACTATCGTTTCCCCAAAAAAAAAGAAAAGGAAACAGACCAATCACGCTAATCTAAAATCCCAACAAACATAATTTAGCACACTAGTATACTTTCCACCGTTAAAGTTCGTGAGACGACCAACAGTTCTTCCCCGAAGCTCGAACCACCCAAAAATGTTCAAACTCTGCAAGTAAGCCCTAGAGGTACCAACCCATTCCTCGCCCCACTCAACCCCGATCACTAGTAGGTGTTGCTCCGACCGCCTCCCCTGCTGTGAGTCCACGACGGGCGGCGGCCATGGCCTGGGATTTGATTCTGTGGCTCATTGTTTTCATCTCCGTCATATCGCTCATAGGCATGATCGCCTTCCAGGTAATCTCTCCAAAGATTCAACCTTTTGCTTCCGTAAGCTGTCGATTTTGCGTTGAAAACCCTACTTGCGTTTAAAATGTTGGAAAATGAAGCATAGATTGGCACCAGAAAGTGTGAAATTTGTGTTTTAGGTGGTTAGTATCTTGGTACTTATACGATAAGGAGCCAGAAGAGCTCAGAGATTTCTCGAACGTAGTCATAGTAGGATGGTATGGTTAACGAGACAGTATCCTATTTAGTCCTCATTGAAAGTTGAAGACAAGCAGGAAGAAGAGAGAACAGTGGACGTATTGCAGAAGCTTAAACTGCCATTAAACTCAGATGTGTACACTTGTTTAAATAGCTGAGCTGGGCCTAACAAACTGCCAACTCAGCAGTGACATGGCAAAAACACAACCAATCAACAGTAACAAACATAATGGCATTAAGTAACTACTCTAACAGATTAACAACTAAGAAACAACCCTCATCACCCGCTCTCAAACTGATCTGATTGATCCACAATGCTTAGTTTGGATTGGAGATATTTAAGATGTCTCGGATGCAAGCCTTTAATAAACATATCAGCAGCTTGATCAATGGTATTCACATGCTGAACATCCAAGACTTTGCATTGAACTTTCTCCCTGATATAGTGCTGATCTCAATATGCTTAGTTTGAACATGGAACACAGGATTGTGGGTTAGAGAGATGGCAAATATGTTGTCACACCACATGCCAGGAGCAGCAGAAGTAGGACAATGAAGATCCACAAGTAATGACTGAATCCAACAAATCTCAGCTGCAGTAGATGCAAGACAACTATCTACTTTCGTAGAAGATTGAGCAACAACGGTCTGCCTCTTGGAGCTCCAAGAAATAGGATTTGAACCCAAAAAGATGCAAAACCCCTGAGTTGAGCGATAACTTGATGGATAGCTAGCCTAATCAGCATCACAATATGCAGTGAGGTGAGAGGAACCAGGAATGAAGACCACACTAGTACTAATACTCCCTTTGAGATACTGTAAGATCCTTTTGACAGCAAACATGTGCATCTCAGTGGGATTTTGAAGAAATTGACAAGCTCGATTCACGGCAAACAATATATCAGGACGAGCAAAGTGATATATTGTAATGCACCAACAATACTTCGATACTTGGTAGGATTGTCCAACAGTTTACCATCTATCTTGGACAGTTTTTGAATGACTGTTGGAGTGGATATTGGTTTGCTATCACTCATGTCAAAATGATCAAGGAGATCTAGAATATACCTTGATTGAGAGAGATGTATGTAATTCATTGGATGAACAAGACATAGAAATATGAAGAAAATAGGATAAGTTGCCTATGCCTTTCATATGAAAATGAAGACTCAAATAAGCAATAAACTGCTGTATAAAAGTATCATTATTGCTTGTAATGATAATATCATCGATATACAGCAAAAGATACTTTGGAGAAGATAAAAAGAGAAGGATCAAATGAGGACATACAGAAACCAAGCTCTTTAACGTTGAGGAAAACTTTGTGTACCATGATTGAGGAGCTTGTTGCAACCTATAAATTAATTCAAGCATTTCACAAATAGAAGAGGTTGAGTTGGATCAATATAACCTTGTGGTTATTCCACATAGACATCTCCTTGCAATGTGCCATGGAGAAATGCACTCTCAACATCAAACTGGTGAAGAGACCAACCAAAATTGACAGCAATGGCTGACACAACTCTCATAGTGACATGTTTTACCACAAGACTAAGGGTTTCAAAATAATCAATACCAGGATAAAATCCTTTAGCAACTAATCTAGCTCTGTGTTTGTTTAAGGTACCATCAACATTTAACTTTGTTCAATACAGTCACTTGCAACCTATAACATTCATACTAGGCTGACGAGGTACTAGCACTCATGTTTGCTGATGTTGAAGTGTTGTAAACTCCAAGTCCATAATAGCATATGCCTTTATTTAACAAATTTAGATATTTGAGTATAAGAAGTGGGTGTTGAGATAAAGTTTGACACAAGAATAGAAGGTAACTTGTGGTAGGTGCTAAAAAACACTTTCTTTTTGTAGATACATGGCTTGGAACGAGTTTGCATAGGATGAGAGTTGATAAGAGGATTTACTAGAGCAAGAGGAGACTATGAACTATCAAAAGGTGAAGAGTATGGAAGAGCAAGAGGCGACTTTGGATTATCAGTAGGTGAAGAGCATGGGAGAGAAAGAGAAGACTTTGGACTAACAGCTGATGAACAAGGGAAAACCTTATAAGAACTAATAATAGATGAAGAAGGGATCATGTACCATGAGGCAGATGATTCAGGTGGAATTTGTAGATTAAGAACAGGTGAAGAAGATTCTGAAGACAAAGAATAAGGAAAGGTATGCTCATCAAAACAAACATTCCTTGACAAATAGACTTTACCAGTAGAAGGATGTCAATACTTAAATACTTTTTGTTGCTGGTAGTAACCAATGAATATGCACTCAACACTTCTAAATTGAAGTTTATTTGAGGTGTAAGGATGAAGCCATGGAAAACACCTACAACCTAAAGGTCTCAAAGAGAAATAGTTCCTCTTACTTGTTGAATAAAATTTGAATTGGAGAAGTGTTGCCATTGGCTGCAATTGACAAGCGATTAATAAGAAAAACAACATTATTAAAAATCTCTAGCCACAAAGATGTTGAGAGGTGTGATTGGGCAAGCAAGGTAAGATCATTTTTAACTAGGTGTTGATGCTTTCTCTCTACTACTCCATTCTGCTCAGGAGTGTGTGGACAAGATTTCTAATAAATGATGCCCTTGATTTTAAGAAAATCAACAAGCAACTTGCTAGAAAATCCACCTCCGCCATCAGTTCTAATGGTTTTAATTGATAAACTGAATTGATTTTCCATTAGAGTACAAAAATCCACAAATACTCTATAGAATTCAGATTTTTGTCAAATCGGATACATCCAATATATCTTGAAAAATCATCAACTATTAAAATGTAATGATGGAAACCAATAGAGCTAAGAATAGGTGAGGGTTCCCACAAATCACAATGTAAAGTAGAGCATTGGTAAATAGTGTTGCAGAATGAAAAGGAAGTCGACAACTCTTACTCATTTGATTGGAAGAACAAACACAAGCTAAAAAAGAACAAGGTAATTGAAGCTGGTGAGGAACAGTAGAGAGGATGTTGATGGATGGATGGTCAAGTTTATAATGCCATATCTCGGTTGAATCCTTTTTGCTGATGAGTGTGGAATTGGAGGAAAGCTTGGAAGCATTAAAGTTGATAGGATATCACCATCAATTTGCCCTTGATGAAGAATCATCCCAATGATCTTGTCCTTAATGGGAAAACCATCGTTATCAATTGGAATACACAACAATTATCACAAGCAACGCGTTTGACAAATAACAAATTGAATGATGCTTCTGAACAATGAAACACTTTGGTTATGAAGAAGATATTATCACCTGTCGCATAAGACATGCTACCAACATTAGATATCAAAAGAGTATCATCATTACCTATTTGGACATGATTAGAGCCTCGGTAGGGAGAAGAAATATGTAAGTTTCCAAGTTTAGGAGTGATGTGATATGTGGCATTAGTATCAGTGTACCACACACTCTTATCGACAATATTATTCTTATTAGCAACCATAACAACCAATTTTTCAGCAAATTGCCTTCCTATATAATTCATATTGAGTCTTTGAAAGCAAACAATTGTAGAATGACCCAACTTCTGACAAATTTGACATGAATTTGATTATGAGAAGTACCAGGCAATGGAGAAGAACCAGGCGTAGGCAACAGAGGAGCTTGTTGAGAATTAAAAGCAAAGCTGTTCATCCATCCATTCTTGTGTTGAAAGTTTTTGGAACCTTGAGAGTTCCTACTATTCGAGAATGATTTATTACCTTGGTTCTCAGTAGCCATATCTAAAATTGTCTCAAAGGAGCAATCATCAAGAAAATAGAGTTCTTCAACAATTAATAAAGATTGAAGTTCCTGAATGTTCATGGATGTTGATTTAGCTCAAATAGATGAAGCAAACGATCGATAATCTGTAGATAAACCATTCAAGATACATACTTGTAAATTGTCATAAAAAATAGAAGAATTGCTCGTAGTTAGTTGATCAGTAATAGTTTTAAACCGCTGTAAATAATCACTCATGGACAAAGAACCTTTCTTGATGGTATGCAGTTGTATATGCAATGAAAGAACATGCACAACAGTGATTTGACCAAAGTGATTGGCTAGCTTGTCTCAAGCTTCTTTTGCAGATTTAGTACCAATAGTATAGGAAAGAGTTGATATAGAAAGAATAGCATTTATCCAAGAAAGCAACACTTGATCAATGACATACCAACGCTGATAATCCAATGACTAGTAGCTCAGAGGAGGAGATGATCCATTAACATAATGCATAAGGTTCTTGGCCCGAACAACGATTGCCACAATAGATAATTTGTTTCGTCAAGTTTGATTGGAATTAAACTGACAATGTTGTTGATAACCAAAGGAGACGTAGCCGATGGAACTTGACTGGAAGATGTTCCAGTAGTAACTCCGCCACACGACAAGACAAACGCCATTGCCCTAGGTCGAGATCAAAAGCAGTGATACAAGAAGGCAACTGATACCATGAAAGTTGAAGACAAGCAGGAAGAAGAGAGAAGAACAGTGGATGTATAGCAGAAGCTTAAACTGCCATTAAACTCAGATGTTTACACTTGTTTAAATAGCTGAGCTGGGCCTAACAAACTGTCAACTCAGTAGTGACATGGCAAAAACAGATTAACAACTAAGAAACACCCCTCATCACTCATCAGGTTGCTGAAAATAGGAATTAGGACTAAGTTGGTTAAAATGACCTGATAAGATGTTCCTGTTAGATTGAAGTGCTCCTACTAAACTGCCTCTAAATCGGTTGCAATGTGGGGATCTCCACTCAGCATCAGGCGTTAACAAGTGACCAGCTTTTGGGCAAAATCAAAGCAACTTGTGGAGCTGCGCCAGCAGGAGTGTTTATAATGTCAAAGTGGTTTTGGAAACGCAGCTCTGCTCCTCAACCAGGAGGCTAGAGCAAGAATGGAAGTGGCACAACACACCTTATGTATATTGGTAGTAACTTTTCGTTTTTTTTGGGTGTGCCATGTGTGTATGGTGGTGGGGGCTGATAACCTAGAATCCTCAACACATTGTGGTATGAAAACCGGGAAGGTGTTGCTTGGTTGGAATGTGAACACATGAATCATGATAGCACATGTACTACTGTAAAGTCCCCTTAAAACTGTCAATAAATGTGTTAGAGAGGAGAATCGAACCTGAAATGGTGTTTGGTACTATTTTAACCACTGCACAAATTGGAGATAGTAAGCTCTGCATGATTTAGTTTTATTCAACATTTGGAAGCATAACTTGGCATAGTTGTGGACCTTAATTAGTCATTTGATCTTATACATATTTTCCAAGTTCAATTCTGGATCTTTTTTTCCCTTACCCTTTGCCAAAGCTACTTCTTTAACTTTCAACAAACACTGGTGAATCTAATGAGCTGACCATCCATGTGAGAGAGAATGGACATGAGTTATGCTGCATCTAGCACTTGGTTCTCCTTTGAAAATCTGTTATCGCTCTTGCCTACTCTCCTGATTCATTTGTTGTGCTTGGTAGATTAGCTGACAATCAATTGAGAACTTTATTGAGCAATCAATAGCTAAATGGTTTCTCAAGGATGAATTTGTATGGAAGTGGTGAGGCTTTATGATGATTTTCTGATTGGTGATACATATCAAGGTCTCAAGGATGTGGATGCCAAGTGTAGATGAATCTCAACAACACAGGTCACCTAACATATGGTTCATTGTCAGCAAGATGTCTAATGCAACACTTCCAGGAAACACCAAAACCAACATGACTAAAACAACAACAAAATTACTTTCTGTATCACATAGAAATATGATATGATCTTTTAAAATTTTCAGACAAAGCAAGTTATTGCGTGACTTGCTACTTATTTCATATGTTTTACTAATGTTATTTTTCTTTTCTCACTTTACAATTGTCCCAAGTAATAAACTTATCTTACTAGAACTATTTTCATATTGCACAGAAATATGATATGATAATTTGAATTTTTCGATCCAGGTTTGCATGAATTGCTTCTTATCTTCATATGTTTTACTAACATTATTTTGCTTTCCTCAATTTACTGTTGGTGCAGCTAATAAACTTATCTGACTTGGAGTTTGACTATATCAATCCATATGATTCTTCCTCCCGCATCAATGCAGTGGTAATTCCAGAGTTTGCAGTCCAAGGAGCATTATGTGCTATGCTTCTTCTGACCTGGCATTGGTTTCCCTTTTTGATAATGGCACCTATCACATATTACCATGTAAACCTGTATGTATATTTGCTTTTCTTTCATGTTAATTGTTGAGTTTTACTCATCACTTAGGTGTTTTTCATTAGATAAACATACTATAGTGATAAGAGTTTAGTGTCCAAGTGTGCTCTGTGCATTGCATTCCAAAAGTGAATAGGCTGAAGCTGAATATATATTTGATACATATGAAATTAGTAATAAAGTCAATTTATAGATTTAAATTTCTTAAATGCTTCCTTTTTATAAACATTTGCAATGTTTTAGGTATAGAAGAAGAAGACATCTTTTAGATGTTACGGAGATATTTACTGTACTAAATAGAGAGAAGAAGTACCGGTTGGTCAAGCTTGCTTTCTACGTGACTATGTTCTTGATAACCATCTACAGGTTAGTACACTTTTTTCATTTATTTTTCTCAGTAAATATCTGGTCATGAAACTGACTGCATATGATCATAAATCATTCTTTACATACTTGTGCAAAGAGTCTATCATGTAACCTTATTTCCCCTCTTTTAACAATTGAGTTTCTCCCTTTTTGTTTAATGTAAATCTAATTACTTGCATAATACATCTTGTTCTTTATATTGATAGAAATGAAGTTTTTGATCCATGAAAGGTGTGAGGTGGTAGTTTTGCATGTGTTGCTTTAGACTCGATTAATAGAATAATGTTTGGATGTGTAATTATCAAGTATGTTACGACAATAATAAAATGTGCTACTTTGGATTATTATATCAAATAGCACTAGCAAACATCCATCAACTTCATAAATGCACATTTAGGATCTTACCACTTGGTGCACCATACAATGAGATCAAATATTGACAACAGTAATGCTGGTAAATAAAATAGAAAAAAAAATTATAAGCCTTTAAAGCCAAAAGAAACTAAAGATTATTTAATAAGATTCTAACAGAACTAGATGTTTTCCTTTGGAACCTCAATATCATAAGTGAAAGTATCTATTCATCATCTTCTCCATCATCTAAATCATCATCATATCATCTTCCTCTTCATCTACTAATGTGATCTCTCCTTTTCCTAATAAAGACAAATATATCATATATTAATTACAGTCATGGCTTTTCAATGGTTTCTGAAGGTTTCAGTTAACATTATGTTCAAACACCAAGGTATTCAACCAAAATGAGATTCTGGCTTCCTAGCAAACTTGTGGTCAAAATGTACATTATAAATGTTCTTGTAGATTGATGTCATTCTAACTGTCTTGAACTTTACTCCCCAAGCTTTTTTTTTAACAACAAATCCTATCATCACAGTGGAATTTCATCAGCAGTATTGTTCAATCAGCATCCACCCTTTTGCTGAACTCTATTAACAGTTGCTTCTCCACTGTTTCAGGCTTGTGATGGCAGCTGTTATTGCACTTATTGATGAACATGATGGTCCCATTGAGTCTGGGATATTTTAGCACTTTGTGGTTGTAACTGAATATTCTGAAGTGCATGCAGGTAACATTTTGCATAGTTTTTGATGTTATATATTTGATGGTTGAAAAGATTGCAATTTTCTTGAGTATCCATTTTCTGCCTGGTTTATTTATGAGCCTTTTCCCCTAGTGTGGATGTAGGAATTCAAGAGTGTAATTCCTTCATTTTTATATTAGATAGGTAGCTGTTGTGTTATTGCTGTCAAACAGCACATTTGTAAGACCTTAAATGTGAGAACCATAATAATATAGTTTGTGTTTTGAGTCTCATCTTCAGAGGAAATTGACTGAGTTCCCCCTCCAAAGTTTGAACAAATTCACCAACAAATGATTGTCCTCAGGACACGTCTTTCCCCTATCTTTGGATTGCCTCGTCATTCTAGCTTAAGTTTCTCTCTGGAATTAAGTTTTTAATTGATTGTCTTGTCATTATTTCTCGAGTTACCATATGAAAATATGTTAATTAAACTTGTCTTTATATTTGGAATGGATATTGCAACCAGGTTGACTAGGAAAAATTGACTGGTCCTATCACCTATGCCACTGAAAAGTTTGATTGCAATTCATGCAATCAAAGTATAAATATACATCTGTTGGGTAGTCCACCTAGTAGATGCCCTCCTATTTGATTCTTGAGAGGACTAGCCTTACCCATGTTCGTAGCTTAGCTGTTTTCTTTGGAAAATATTGTAGGCTTGGTTGTGGCCCACTTCGCTATGGGAGGAGGGCTCAGATAAATTTGAATTGACAATGCTGGTTCAGCAGAATACAAAACAAAATTTGTCATAGAAACCTCCTTATCCACATATTCTAAGAGGAACTGTTCAACATCTCTCACCCATTCATTCAAAAAAAAAAATATCACCTAATTTGAGGCATTTCTTATCTGCATGTTTTAAAAAAAAAATCAGGTTTTATTCGTCTGTCTGATAGTTTTGTTTCTTTCCCATAATCTTAACTGAAATGACATTATAACAATTTCTCTCGTCTTCTTGCAGGCAGATACCATTTGATGTGATAATTAAATCTCCATGAATCTGTAAATCCAATACCTAGAAGGTTGAAATTATTCTGATGAGGAGCTTGGTGTTTGTTTTGTTTTTGGTACTGATATAGCAGCTGCCAAAGCTTGGCTCCAGGAACATCCCATGTATCATTACCTGCTTCTGCAGAAACAAATTCTTCTATTTCCCTCATACTTCATATTTGCATTATTTACTTGGCATTTTCTGCAGTGTAGTTTTCATGTAGGATAAAGAAGTCTGAGAAAGTTATGTACCAAGATTATTCATTTTGTGCAAAGAAATGCTGCTTGCAACAAATTTTGTTCTGACATTTTCTGAAGCAACATGATAGCTTGTGTTAATGCTCCAAGTACACGACATGAGTGCACCATCCCACGACTGTTCCTGGCACACCTCCCAGTTCACGTATTCGGCCTGCAATTGCAAATCTGATCAGACCTCAGTGGTTTCAGCTTATGTTATTACAACCCTTCTTCCTCATACTGCTGTCTAACAGGAGTCAGAATCCCAGATATATCTCTTCACATTGTTCTTGAACAGGTTGTGGAATAACGTGTCCTCACATGGGCTAGATGTGCTTTACATATATCTGGAACAGAAAAGAAATGAAAGAACTGAATTCTAATAAAGAGAGAAGAAAGCAAAAAGGCAACCAACTGTGGTCCCCAAAAGACAGGCATGTGTTTAATCTAATCTAGCACCCGCGGACCGTGCCACCAATTTATTGTGTTTTAGATGGGTATTTTAATAGCTCACATGCTCATGTGATCACTGCCTCCCATGGTCCCATGTTCCAAAACACGGAGGCCCCATTTCCATGTTCAGAAGACTGCTGACTGTGAAGCGTGGATGTGCATCAGCCATTTGCTCTCATTTTTCAGTTACAGTTCCAATCAAGCAACAGGGTGTATGTGATTAGAAAGCTCTGCATCTATCTGCCTCTAATCCGGAAGAGGGATGACCTTGTTGACAAACGTAACCTCTTGTCTTACCGTGTGTCCGTGTAGTTTGGAGTTTGAAATATTATAATTAGCACTAAACCTGGATTTAGCAGATGGGGTGTTTGCTCCATGATCCAACAATTGTGAATGTTAGGTCTCTATCATTCCAGGTTTAGAATTAGCCGAGGAATATTAAAAGCATTAGTACCAATAGGTCCAGAAATAGGTTCTTGTATGGTGGATGTAATGTTTTTTTTTTAATAATCGGTAATCTATTATAAATATTTTCCTTGGCTATGAATCCACTGCTAAGAGTAAAAAGTGACATATAGAAGTCAAATATTACATGTCCTGTGGAATTTTTAGTTCCAGCACAAAAATTATGTCTAATACCAATTCAAATGACAAACAAAATGATATTGAGCTCAATCGATTAATTGGATGCTAATCATTGCATGATATTATCCTCTATAAGAGCAGGCGTAGCTGCAATATTTTCCAACACCTGTTGCAATGAGATGGAGCAGGTGGTGCTTGCTTTATCTCTCTAATTTGCTGAAATGTTGGAACTGAGTGTTGGATTTCATCTTTTTCAAATCCTGTACCTAGACATTCTATTCAACAATGAATCAAGGAAATAATGTCATTTATAATCATGTTTGCATTTCTACTATTTCCCCTAAAGTTTCTATTATTACGTTCTTTCCATACAGTCTATAAAAAAATTTGGATAAATGTAAAGGAACCTTTTAAAGGAATTTCAAATTTCAGAGCAGGAGGCAAGGTAAATAAGTCTTCTATAGATAGAATAGCAGGATACAAAGGTCCAATAGAAAAGGCATTCCATACTGAGTTGACAAAGGGACAATATATGAATAAATGATCAACAGTTTCTCTATTTCTATTGCAAAAAATACACAGATCAGAGCTAGTCCATCTCCTTTTACAAAGATTATCTTTAGTCAATATTTTATTACAGATAACCAGCCATGAAAAAAGTTTAATTTTGACCGGGACCCAGCAATTCCAGACTACCTCAGAAAATTTAAATCTTAGTCCACCATCATTTAATACGGTATAGCAAGATTTGACAGTAAAATTTTCACTAATAGGCTTCCATATCAATGTGTCCTCTTCAGTGGTTAGCCATGTATTATTTTAGATTTCCATTAACCTTTCTATTTGAGCTTGAGAAGAAGTTGAGTTAGAATATGCCAAGGGATTGGTAAATAATCTATCAAAGTCTGTTCCAAAAATCTCTAAAACTTTCTTGACTGAAGCTTGCTTAAATTTTGTCAATCTATATGTGTCAGGTAAAACATCTTTTAGTCTTTCACCATTCTACTATCTATTTTCCCAAAAAACAGTATTAATTCCATTTTTTACTTGAAATGTGGTAAAACAATTAATAATGTCAAAACAGCCTTTGATTTCTAGCCATAATGGTGAAGACCTATCATTGGATACATTAAGAAGTGCCCCAGGTCCTTTCCTTGCTAAGTATCTAGCTCATAATATATCTTTCCATTTTAAGGAGTAGGAGCTAGATAAAAGTTGTTATAGTAACTTAGATTTCAATGCCATATTAAAGTGTCTTATATTAATAATACTCCAACCTTTTTGGACTTTTGATCTGCAAATAGAAGCCCATTTAGCCGGATGACAGGTAGTGCTGGAAGATAAGAAGGAGTTCTATAAAAATCTGCTTCTTATTTTATCAATGACTTTCTCTACCTTAGCCGGTAGATGTAGTACGGAAAGATAGTATGTAGGAATAGCAGATAACACTGCATTGGCAAGGGTAAGTCTTCCTCCTAGTGATAAGTATTTTGCCTTCCAAAGAGATAATTTCTTAGAAATTTTCTCAATCACTGGGGACCAATCATTGAAATTGGCTTTCCTAAAATGCAGAGGTAATCTCAAATATTTGATAGGTAGTTCTTCAATACAGCACCCAAGAATTTGGGAGGATCTTAAAATGAAATTGTCTAACACTCCAACACCAGTGAGTGACGACTTCTGAAAATTAATTTTCAAACCAGAAGAGGACTGAAAACAGCACAATATTCTCTTAATATTTATTATATTTTCCTCTCTTACAGATAAAAAAAGAATAGTGTCATCTGCATATTGAATATTTAATATGTTGGGCCCTCCATTTGGTAATTGAATCCCAGATATTATATTACTATCTATTGCTAGTGCTAACATCCTTTTCAATATGTGTGTGGTAATAATAAAGCGAAGAGGGGATAGAGGGTCGCCTTGTCTTAGGCCATTGGAGGCTTTGAAACATCCCTTAGGGGAGCCATTGACCAGGACAGAGAATCTAGCATGCATTATGCACATTTTGATCCAAATTATCCATTTGGTTCCACAGCCTATGTCCCTAAGAGCATCTAATAAGAATTCCCAGTTGACATTATCAAAAGCCTTCTCAAAGTCAAGTTTTAAAATAAGACCCGGTATTCCAGCCACTTTCATATAATGTAATGTTTCCTGTGCAACTAGAAAACAATCTCCTATGTACCTTCCCGAGAGGAAAGCACACTGGGAATTATCAATAATCTGGTTAAGAGTGGGGGTGAATCTAGTTGCTAAAGTCTTAATTATAAATTTATAAAGACTATTTACTAAACTGATTAGTCTAAAATCTTTATTTCTTGTGTACTCTCCTTTTTGGTGATAAGTGAGATAAAGGTCTGATTTATAGGAGCCAGATATTCTAGATCAGAGGTGGAATGAAGATTATTGAAGATTTCTAGGATGTCAAATTTAATGATTTCCCAGAAATGCTAAAAGAAGCCGAGAGGGAACCCATCTGGACCAGGAACTTTATCCTCAACAGACCAATATTTTGTTGTATTTCCTCCATGGAGAATGTGCTTTCCAAAATTCCTGGATTCAGTATTTTATTAGTCAATAGAATATCCCAATTCAAAGAAGGGATTATTCTATTGGGCTTATTGAATTGCCAAATGAAGTGATTTTCTATTTCCTTGCATATTAAAGATGGGGAGAATTCCTGAGTGCCATTAATATGAAGGGAGTGAATTGCATTTATTCTTCTCCGACATTTTATCATGTTATGGAAAAATGCTGTATTAAGGTCACCTTCTTTAAGCCATTGAATTCTAGATTTTTGTTTCCAGTATGCTTCTTACTCTTGTAGCAGTGTATAGTGCTCAGCCTTAAGATTTCTCATTCTATCCAGAAATATATCCTGAGTCTTAAAGGACTCAACCAGAGAATCTATGTGGGATATTTGGGATTCTATTGTCTTTAATATATTCTTTCTTTGTTCCCTAACTGGGCCAATCCAAAGGATTATTTGTTTTTTCAGAAATTTTAATCTACATGCAAATTTGGCCATAGGTGATATTGAAAAGAAAATAGTTGAGGATTTACGCCAACTGTACTCAATGAAACTAGAGAAACCCTCAATTAAAAACCAGGACTTGTAAAACTTAAATAGGAGAGGACCCCAATCATAAGGGGTAGTACTGAGAATAATGAGAATGTGATCTGAGACTACCCTGGTTTTTCCCAGACAGAAAGAGTCTAGGTATTTGCTTGCCCAGTCAGTGGAAATCAAGAATCTATCCAGTCTAACCATAGTGGGTTGAGTATGAAAATTAGACCAAGTATATCTGCAGTTGTTAGGGGGAAGATCTAGTAGGCAGTGGCTCTCAATAAAGTCATTAAAACCCTTCATGTGAGTTGAGATGCCACATCTAGAAGAATATTCATTCGAAAATCTTATTAAATTAAAGTCTCCTCCTATGACCCAGTTTGAGTTGACAATGTCACTAATAGAGTCAAATTCCTCAATGAAATTCATTTTTAATCTTGGATCACAAGGACCATATACTCCTGTGAGCCATCATTCAAAGTTATCAGAAAAATTTATGAAAGACAAAGAAAGACTATAGGTTGCAACTATGGTATTACATAGTTTAAATATTCTATCATCCTAATCAATGAGAATTCCCCCAGAGGCACCCAATGAAGGAAGAAAGGACCATTGATTAATTAGACCTCCTCCTATACTTTTTAGGAGGTTGGGGGAAAAGATTCAAGTTTAGTTTCACTGATTATAAGGATATTGCATTTGTTTGATCTAACCAAATTTCGAATAGCTCTTTTCTTTCCACTACTACCCATGCCTCTAATATTCCAAGCTGAAATAATCATTTAATTATTAGGAGATATACGAAGAGAAGCAAAGTTCTCAATTGATCAGGAATTATCACTAAGGTTTAAATGAGCTAAACCTTGATCCTCTCTGACTGTGTTAAAAAAAGTCTTAACTTCTGCTGGGGAATTTAAAGATATTCCTATTTTCCCACAAAAATTATTAAATTGATCATAAGAATCCCAAGTTAGAGCATCATTCAATAAGTGATTAGTATTTTCTTTTAAATCTGGGGTAGTGAACTCTGAACCATATGATGAAGTTGCTGATGTATTCTCATGCTGATTGGAAGCAGTATAAAAATTGAAATCAGCATTACCTAGCACATGTATGGGAGTGAGGGGATGGGTTTCAGAAGCATCCTCATTTATGCAGTCCAAATCTTCTTTCTCCAAGCAATCATACACAACCAACACCTTCTTGAATTTGGCTATAGATAGGTTTCTGGCTATGATTTCTGCTTCTATAAATCTTGTTGTATCATCCTTAGTATGAGCAGGGTTAGAAGAGGTGGTAAAAGAGGTAGTGGGATTGAAACCTTCCCTTGAGGAAGAAGGGATGGGAGTAGGGAGGATACCAGCTGAGTTTGAGGAAGGTAGTAGACTAGGACTAATGGGTCTAGTCCAAACATTTTTACCATTTTTAGAAAGCTTATTGCCCTTTCCTCCTCTCCAACCTTTGTTGTTTTTGAACTGTTTACGAATAGGATTCAAGCCACTAGAGCCTGAATATCCAGCAGAGGATTTAGTGGGCCACACAGGAAGCGTCTTGGAGGTGATTTCAGAAGATGAACAAATTTCCCAACTACGTCTAAATTTGATTGGGTAAACAATTTTTCCAAAGGCAAAGTATCTACAGTCAGGTATATCTTTCCCTGGATGGACCTTGACTCTTACTCTAGAAAACCCCAGAAGTTTCACATAATCAATGGAGATATCAACTTCCAAAAGGTCGGCAAAATCAGACACCATGTAACGAAACATGTCTACATTCCAAAGATGGTGAGGTATTCCTTCTAACCTAATCCAGACTCCTTCTTCTTTCAGAGTAAAAACCACATTAGAGTTGGGAGACCAGGAAATGAAGGAGGCAGATATCATTTGCAACGAAGGACCATACATATTGAGAGTATCATTTCTAGCTTTCATGGAAGGGAAGACCAGAAGATATTTTCCAGGGAAAAAGGTCTGCACTTCCACGTCTGAGACGTCAGGCCAACAAGTTCGAATATGTTCCTCTAGAGTCTCCTTAGTAAGGTTAGGGGAATGTGCAGTTATTATCGTACTTCGGGAGAGTAATTGAAACTGGTTACACACAACCTCAGAGGGGGGTAAAAGGGTTGGGTTATGAGAGGAGAGACCAGTCGTATTCATGTTGTAAGAGTGGGGAAGAGCAGTTGGAGAAACCTGAAAGTATTTACACAGTGCTACAGAGTGAGAGGGAGACTTACATTTAAAGCAAACTCCTGAGTATTTACAAGATTTTTTAACATAACCTTTTAACCCGCATCTAAAACATCTACCAGTCAAATGACAAAAGCTTACCCAGGGGGGGCGGACTTCTTCTTGGTTACCACCTTCCGATCGCCACCCCGGTCTTCAGGTAATGAAGAATTGCAGCAAGAAACACCAGGAGCACTATGAGGGAAAAGAGGCTTAACTGGTGACGCAAGGACCGTAAATCTCATACCAGTAAGGGAATGTCGTTCGCCAGTGGAGGGGGGAGAGGAAGAAGAATAGCTGGAATTATTGTTTTTGTCAGAGGAAATCCTCCTGTCAGATATTTTCTCCGCATTGGAAGAGAGCGAATATGATTTTTTATTTGCTTTTTCATACGGTGTGTACGGAAAAAGTGTATAATTAAGACTCTGATTGGATGTGTTACTGTGCACATTTATTGCGGTAGTGCGGCCGTCAGAGTTCTCTAGAGAATTCCAAGAGTCCGCTGAAACGCAAGCATAATTATTTGCATTAATAAGAAGGGATTTAACAGAAGATTCAGGATTATTACTGAGAATCTCAGATAATATCGGTAATTTATACACCGAATAATCCCATACAGAGGACGAGGGAAATCCTGCAAAACTGACAACCGTGTGAGAGCCTGGGGAACCTAACCGCAGCAAGCTCCCCTGACTGGTAAGTAAGTCGGGACTCCGGTGACCCCCGACCGTCTTGCGGACCACCGGGGAGAAAAAGGAGATAGAACTAACACATTCATCAGAAGAAGAAGGCATAATATTATCCATATTCAGACAAGGATTACCACTATTGTCAAGCAATAATTGATCTACAAAAATCTCATTGTAAAAATAATATTCATCTCGATTTTTCTCCTCCCTTTTGAACCTCTTAGCGTTACAACAATCAAAATCTATGTAATAATACAAAGAATATTGATAGCTAACTGAAGCAGAAGCCAGATAAAACTTTTCATCAAGATAACACTTATTAATATTATTCAACCAGCATAAAGAAATTTTTAAGGTTCAAAAAACAGTATCTATGATCAGATCTGGTCGATCCCCTAACGAGATCAGAGAAAAAGGGAAAATATCGATAGAAAGATGCAGCCACAGAAATCTACCTGACTTGCTCCAAGCAAGCCTCGTTCCCTTCGACTGATCGACGGGAATAGAAAGGGAACCAGTAACAAGATCTGGTTTAGAATAAGGGGGGGAGGGGCGGGGGAAGAAAGAACCTTCCCGAAGCCACATACCTGCTCTTTCAAAGTCTACCGGGTGTGCAGAGATTTGCTCGATCGACGGGATTTAGCAGGTGGAGCACTTACATCAGAGTTATCATCTTCGAGGAGACGCCCTTTGAAGGAGCCCAGTCGAATCTAGTGGCGTGGTGGAGCAGATCGGAGTTTCTGGAGTGACCGGAACCCTTCCGACGGAGGTTACGCTTGCGCTGCTGTCTCATCTTTACATGTATACTTTAATTGTAAAAACTATATTTTTTGTTTTTAATTGTTGTTTTATGGTGCATGCAATGTTGAGTCTATGTTTTCGTCCATGTTTTGCTCCCATGCTGATGGCAACCTTTGGTGCTCTGCCTTTGACCTCATGTATCCACACGAGGCCCGTAGGCCAGTTGAAGAACTAATTAATGCTATTGGCTTAATTTTAAATTAACCATTTCTTCATTATCAATCATTCTGTTAATGACTAGAATATGTATATATATAATCTGATATAAAAATGCATAATACATCCACCCTTACATCCACATCTATAAAACTACTAATGTATGTTGTTTAGTTTTGACTTGAAAATAGCGTAACGGATGTCCATTGGGACACAACTCTAACATAGAGATTAAACGGATGTCTGCTTTGAATATCCATTTAAGAATGACAACAACATAGCAAACTGCTTTGGTTTCAATTTGAAATCTAGGATTTGAGAGAAGGTCCACATGGATGTTTATTGTGGGAAAGTTTGTTCTAAATAGAACCATTTTATCTCACATATATATAAATACCTTTGTATTGAGATTTTATAGGAAAGTTGATTTTCTAACTCTTGAGAGTCCTTAATGCTGACGGCTCTCTTTGGGGCGAGAATTTTGATCTTTTCTTTCTATTAATCTCTTGTATATTATACTCATTTTTGATCATAGTGAAATTTCTCTTTTTCTGCCCTGAAGATGTAAACCTTATTTGTTGAACCTTGTAAATCCTTATGTTTGCGTGTGTACTTTGTTTTGTTGTGGTTTTCTCTATTTCCCTTTTTTCGTTCGATTCTTATTCGTTGAGCAAAAGAAGATCATTTTCCTAACAAACTAGTATCAGAACTTTTATTGTGGATTCCGATTCAACTGCGAAGAAGACAAAGTTCGAGATTAAGAAGTACAATCGGAATGTCAACTTCAATTTGTGGCAAAAAAAGATAGACACAGTTCTGGTTCAATAATAGTTTCAAAAGCATTGAAGGGAAAGGACAAGATGTCAGAACTAATGAGTAAAGATGAGAAGGAAGAAATGGCTAAGAAAGTCTTGACTAGTATACAACTTTATTTGTCGAATGAGGTTCTCCGAGAGGTTGTACACGAGAAAACCGTGGTAAGTCTCTAACAAAAGTTACAATCTCTTTACACGACCAAGTCCCTTACGAGCCGACTACATTTGAAGCAACGGTTGTTTATACTCCGTATGGTTGAAGGTACATTTATTAAATCATATCTTGATGATTTCAATTCGGTTATTATGGACTAAGAAAATATAGATGTAAAGATTAAAGATGAAGTTCAGGCTCCTTTATTACTATGTTTGTTACCATCCTCTTACAAACATTTCAGGAAAACTCTCATATATAACAGAGAGGAAATATCAATAGATGATGTTAAGTCATTTCTATTCTTAAAAAAATTGATGGATAGAGAGTTGACAAATTCCAATGCCAATGATGGAAAAGTTGAAGTTTTTAATGTTAGGAAAAGAAATATGGCACAAAATTCAGCAACCAAATTTAAAGAAAAGAGTAAGTTCTATAACTACTACAAGAAAAAAGGATACATCATAGATGATTGTTGGAAACTCTAGAATAAGAAAAAGAGTAGCTTTCAAGGTTAGACAAGCAAGTCAAAAGAGAATTCCATGGAGGCAAGTTATGTGGAGGTGGAATATTTAGATCGTGACTACGTGTTTGTTGCCACTAATTCATATAGATTGAAAGATAATTAGATTTTACACTTAGGGTGTACATATCACGTCTTCTAATAGGAATTAATTCTTTACCTACAAATATATTAAAGGTGGAGTTGTATTGATGGAGAATAACTCACAGTCAAAGTCTATTGGGATAGATACAGTTGAGTTGAGGATGTATGATGGGACAAAAGCGACATTGACAAATGTCTTACATGTTCTAGAATTGACAAAGAATCTTATCTCCCTTGACACTCTAGAAGCAAAATGGTGTAAATACTTTGTTAAAAAATGGACTATTGGCTGTTATCAAGGATGACTGTTTTGTTATGTCGGCAAGGATATCAGAAAATCTCTGCATCTTGTAGGGAAGTACAATTACAGGTTCTACAGCAGTTACCACCATTTTGTCATTGCAAATACATCACACTAAGCTATGGCATTTAAGAATGGGACATTTGAGTAAGAATAGTATGACCATTCTTAACAGAAGAGGACTTATTGATTTGTGGGTTCCTCTTGAGTCTTGTCTAAAGGTGGTGTGAGACATAAGTTAACCTTCATTAATAACTATTTTAGGAAGGTGTGAATTTATACTATTAAATCCATGGATGAAGTGTTTAAACATTTGAAGCAATGAAAGATACTTATTGAAAGCTTAACTTCTAAGAAAGATTCTATTGTTAGTTTTTCTGATATAGCCACAGATGTAGGTATTGGCGAGCAGGTAGAGCTCAAGTTGAATTCTCATGATTTAGTATAGTCATATATTAACCTTTTTCCTGGTTTAGAAGAAAAAGAGGAAGAAATTATTGCAACAACATGTATTGTAAGGAGGGGAAAACGAAGAGTGATTAAACTATCCTCCAGCTTTGTAGAGTCTTCGTTTACACATGTATTATCAGTAGTCAAGGAGACTTGTGATATAGAAGAGTTAAGCAGTTTTTCAAAAGTTGTTTTATCACAAAAGTTTATAGTAGAGTCTCTTCATATTATAAGGACAGAGTATAGAGCAACAATAAAAGAGATTAAAAAGGTTGACATAATGACAAAGCCTCTTTCAATGATCAAGTTCAAAGAAGGTATGAACTTGGTTGGCTTGTGTAGTATGTGATATCGCCTATCTGACAGAGAGAGATAAAGAATGAATATATTCACGATGCAAGAGACGGTTTTTCAAGTTAATGTGGAGATTTATTAAGTTTTAACTTGAAAACAACCTAATGGATATCTGCACGGACGTTCGCTATGTCATTGTATTCACATAGAAACTTTGACACGACTCCAACACAAGGATTAAATGGACGTCCGCTGAAGAATGACAGCAACATAGTAGAAAAACGAACGTCTGCTTTGATTGCAATTTGAAATCTAAGGTTTGAAGGAATATTCAAGAAAGTTTATTCTAAACTGATTTGTTTTACCCTACTTATATATACACCTTTGTGTTAAGATTTTATAGGAGAATTGATCTTTCAATTCTTGAAAGTTTTTGATGTCGACGACTCTCTTTAGGATTACGATATTGATCTTTTCTCTCTTTTAATCTTTTATGCCTTGTACTTATATTTGATCATAGTAAAATTTCTCTCTCTGTTTCTAAGATTTAGACATATTTGATCGAATTTTGTAAATCCATATGTTTACGTGTATACTTTATTTTATTGTAATTTTCTGTATTTTCGTGTTGTCGTTTGATTCTTGTTCGTACAGCAAAAGAGCAACGTTACCCTAATATTTGCAAAGTCCAAAACTTGTACGCAATTGGTCCCGTGTGATTCCCCTAGATACGTTGCTCATATGCTCTAATTAACACGTACTCGCGAGTGCTCGTTCGTCTACTAGTCGAAACTGTGCCAATCGAGGTATTTGGTGGTATATACTCCCTCGTTTAAAAGACAAATCTAAAGAAAAGAAGAGACGTTCATGTAAATTATCAGAAAGCAAAAGACAAACGCAGCCATCATCTTAGCTGCTCCTCACTGCTGTGGATATGGAAGTGTGAAGTGAACCAAAGTGGACAGCAGCACCACTGGATATATGAACCAACCATGTAGGTAGGACAAACAAACCAATATTATAATTTTTAATTTTTAATCAAGAAATGGGCAGGAAACGTGGCTTACATTACATGTTCCATTAATTAATGCTCCACGCATTTCCAATGTCATCCAAATAATATAAAACTCATGCACACCCCGATCCAAAGCCCAACCCATTTCCTGAGTCAATAATCCACATCCCTCTCAGTAGTTACCTTCTTAATGCAAGGGTAATTTCGTCCAAAAATCCAGTATAAAGCCCGCACCTCATCACTTCACACCTCACTGGCGTATCGCAGGACCACACTAGACGCTAAACACGATGGTACTCCGCCTCCTCCTCCTCCTCCTCCTTGCCATCACCGCAGCGGCCACCGCTTGCTCGCCCTCCGACCGCGCCGCCTTGCTCGCCTTCAAGTCGGCCATGTCGGAAACCACAATGGGCCTCTTCTCCACGTGGACCGGCACAGACTGCTGCTCCAACTGGTACGGCGTGAGCTGCAACCCGAACAACGGCCGCGTGGCCGACCTCGCCCTCCGGGGGGAGTCCGAGCACCCACCCGCCTTCCTCCCCTCTGCCCGGGCCGACCGCCCGGGGTTCATGTCGGGCCAGATCTCCCCCGCCATCTGCAAGCTCGATAAGCTCACCACCCTCATCCTCGCCGACTGGAAGAACATCTCCGGGAGCATCCCGGCGTGCGTGTCGAAGCTGCCTATGCTTCGGATCCTGGACGTCGTCGGGAACAGGATCACCGGAAACATCCCGGCGAACATTGGGAAGCTTCGGAGGTTGACGGTGCTCAACGTGGCGGATAATATGATCAAGGGGCATATTCCGACGTCGATTTCGAACATGAAGTCGTTGATGCATCTTGATCTTAGTAACAATCGGCTCACGGGCGGCATTCCGTCCAAGTTTGGCAATCTCAAGTAAGAACAAGAATCCTCACTCATTTTGATTAAGCTTTTCCATTTTTCTAAATTTAACTTTGTTTTGAAGTGATTTTAATGAACGTTAAATTGGTTTTTGAGATAAGTACGTCATGTCTTATATGATTATGATACGTTTGACATTTTGGTACGGTTATGTTATTAGAATGTTTGTATTTGTTCTCAAACCTTCCAGAAAAACTATTGTATTTGGTCTCAACCTTCAAAAAGAAACAATTAGATTTGTCTTCAAAATAGTTTGATTGCAATCAATTCACAGTTCTTGGTTTTAACTTAAGTAAACCAAAATAATTATTCTGAAAGAATGCAATAAACATAATAGAGAATTCTTTTTAGTTTGGTTTATGAATAATTTAATTTTGTCGGAGCATAGTTTAACTGGATCTCGTTTAGAATATTATATTCAACACGAAACCCGACCAAAAACTGATTCTTGCAGGATGCTGAGCCGAGCCCTCTTGGGTCGAAACCAGCTCTCCGGTGGAATCCCATCCTCAGTCGGCTCAATGTACCGCCTCGCCGATCTAGATCTCACCGGCAACCGCATAAGCGGCGGGGTCCCGTCCTCACTCGGATCGTTGCCGGTCCTCTCCTCCCTCTACCTCGACTGCAACATGCTCTCCGGCGGCATCCCTGGCTCGCTCCTCAGCAGCAAGGGCCTAAGCATCCTCAACCTCAGCCGGAACGCATTGGAAGGGACCATCCCGGACGCCTTCGGCCCGAAATCCTACTTCACGGCGATCGACCTCTCCTACAACAAGCTCAGGGGCCCCGTGCCCAAATCGCTGTCGGCAGCAGTCTATGTCGGACACTTGGACCTCAGCAACAACCACTTGTGCGGGCAGATACCGACCGGGTCGCCGTTCAACCACCTCGAGGCCTCGTCATTCGCCGGCAACGACTGTCTCTGCGGTGGGCCGCTCAGGAAGTGCTGAGAACAGAGGTAGCGGGAGTTGGTTTGGTTGTTGGGTGGCGTCTAATTCTCTTGTTTAGGACCGTCCGATTAGCATGGGATGGTTGTATGGTGTTTTGGTGTTGAGTTGCATGTTTATGTTGCAAGCGCGTTGTTTGGAGCAGGAGTCATGAAAGAGTTGACAAAGTTGGTGGATACGGGATGGGGCAATAATAGATGAGGAAAGAGAAAAGAGTAAAAGGTTGGTGTTTGCTTTTGTTAGGAAGCTTGTGAACTAAGGAAGAATAATTGTGGATAGTTATTAAGAAGATTCCATATTTTTTTTTAATATTTTGTTGTTAAATATTGGGAACAATATTCCCAATTTATTTATTGTATGAGTCCTTTTCATTTAAATCTCTATTTAATTAAGAAAATTATATATATATATATATATATATATATGATAGTTTGTTCCTTCAACAATGAATTCCACTTTTCTTATATGGAAAAATAGTTTGTATTCTATGTTTGTTTGATAATTAATATAAAATGAGTGCTTGATCTTGAAAACAAAAAGTGTTATTGATATTTTAATAGTATTGTTATTCAATTTGAATGTAATTTTCTTTAAAGACGGATAAGTATGTATAGAGATATATTTTAATTTGAATGAAAAATAGAATAAGTATCACAATAAATATTAGAATAAACAAAAAATATGTAAATTAATAATAATTAATTTAATTATTAAAATATATATCTAATTTAAAATACATATGTATCATATTATATATGTATTAATTTTTAAACAAAAAATAAATATATCATATATATACATATATTAAAATAATTTAGTAAAATAATTTTATTTCGTTCTTCACGTAGAATAGTTATTGTAGAATAAATAAGTAAATTAGAATAAGAATTATTCTTTTACTTTTACTCTACTTTTTGACTTATAATTTTAATTTTATCTTTATTCTTATCCAGAACTTATATAATAAGTAGCTTGGGTGAGATCAATTAATACTGGACAAACTTAAAACCTTTTCACGTAACTTTATTTTTTGCTTAGGCAAAAGAAGGTGACTTTCATGTGACCCTTGTCTCAAGTCTGAAGATAGGTAAGTAATATGCAAGATTTGCAAAGTGTTTTCCACGACCACCTGCCACGCGGTTTCTGCCACAAACATTATTGATCAGGGCCCATTCCCAAGAAACAAGTGGTGTGGTGGTCTCTTTTATCGTGCGGGGTGGGGACTGGGGAGGTAGTGTGTGTTTGACGATAAGGGGAGACAAAAAAAAAAAAGGATAAAAAGAGACCCAGAAATTAGATCGCTCAGGAGAACGGAGACCGACCAGAAAAAATGATTAAAATATATGAGAGGTTGGAGCCGATTGATCTTTGCACCTCCAAGCTTGAATTGAACCTTGTTTTGTGCCCTGGAATTGCACCAATTATGTATACGTGGAGTTAATTATATATGGAGAATATTTTATCATCCTAAAAAATATTCGATACGATTGGGAAGACCGACGAAGACGACAAAAGAAAGAGGTCGGACGTTGGGCGGGTCGTGTACAGTGAGGAGACGTCGTTTTACGTTGGATGCTCAACATGCAACCACGTGACGCCCACTTGATTGGAGTCCATGCCGAGTGGGGCCGCGGCCCGCGGGGGTACGTGTTCTCTCTTCTCTGTCGAGAGACGAGACACACCACATGCATGTCTGCTGAATTGATCTTTATTTGGGGATGCCATTCGCTCACTCACACTATTAATGGTCTGAGCATTGGCTGGAGATGTGAAGTATTTCCGGTGGTTACGTTACGTATTTGATTTCCTCTGTTCCGCGTGTCTTCGGAGTCTTGAAAAGTCCAAACGAAAACAACAAGAGGAACCCACGTCACGAATCTTGAGAAAGTCCTCACACCTAAAGGAGGACATGTCACGAATCTTCAACAAATCTTTAATTTTGCAAAGTAGCTGTTTCCATTTTCAGAGAAGGTTTCTTTCTTTCTTTACAGCGTCAGGGTTCATACTCTTATCGGAGATACAGAACCATATGTTGTTTTGACGAGTCTCCCCTGTAGGATAATTAGTTCGTTTTTCTTCTTCAAGGAACTCGGAATGTCTTTGTATGCATTATTCACCTAAACAAACATTTTACTCTCATAGAAGATCGAATGCTTAGTATAATTCCTTACAATTTCATTGTTTGGTAACTTTTAGGTTGTCAATGAAGAAGTTTAACTAAAAAAACTGAGCATTTGGAGGAGTCTGTTTTCTTCCAAATATGACAGAATATGTATACAAAGTCCATCTCCATAACGGAGAGGTAACATCACCACAAGACTTTTAAAACCTAATCCAGACTTCGAAAGTTCAGAATACATGTTTGTGATCAAATGCTAGAATTTCAAATTCTAAATATAAAATCAAACAATCAAATTATAAAATCAAATGGAACCTTCTATTAGTTAGCAAAGTTGCAGTACAAAAATAACTAATTTTTAACTTCTTCTGTACAAAAGGAACAATGCGGCACCTCGAAGGGAAACTTCACTTTGTTAATTTCGCTTTGCCCTTTCAGTCCATCTTATGATTTTTCACTTAAGTTGATTTGTGGGTGGTCCTTATAGGTATAACCAAAATGTCTTATTTCAACAATAATGGGAGATCAAATTCAAATAATCCTTTTAGCAATCATTAAAATTCTCTTTGAAATATCTTATATCCAAAATAGAGTTTTTTTTATTGAAAAGTGTCAATCAATGGTTCATGTTGATTCAAATTGAAATTAATGGGAGATGCAATCTCACTCAAAGGGTCACCTGAGAAAGTATCGATGGAAAAAAATCACCGACGAACAAGGATTTGGGACTCCAACGTGGGATGACTTAGGAGAAGCTTTCCATGTATCTTCTTCTATATATCAACTCCTTGACCTCCTCCTCTATTTAGAGGGGAGCATCACTGTCCACCTCCACTCCTTCGCCCCTCCTGCAACGGCTATCCACCATAACAGTCATCTTATATTCCGACCATTAATAGAATGAGAAGGGTAACGGACGACTGTTGCCCTCCTCATTCATCCTTCGGTGGTCTTCATTGACCACCAACTTACAAGTACAACATCTACTATGCTTGACAACTTGAGCTAGAGTGTGAAATAAGGGTATAAATAGGCAGGATACAGCAGACATAGGCGGTTATTGTATCCACATCTATTTTCAAAGTAAAGATACAAATGTGGATGTCATTCAAATAAGAAAAATGCATAAAAATGATTACAAATATAGATTTACTACAAATATTTGAAGGCAAATATCATAGAATATCAACAAACTTTTGTATATAATGAATACTAATATAATATAAAAGAACAATCTACTAATGCTTAAAATATGTGTAAATGTATGTATGTTTACAAATTCTTTTCTATAGTTCCGTTGAATTTATGTTTTCCAACAAATCCTAGGGTGCGATCACAATTTTCTCAATATATAGATTTCTCCTGAACCACTTCTAATGAGAGTCCGTTAATTACTATAAAAGAACCTCATCACAGTCATCACACACGTATTTTAGAATAAAAGAGGAAGAAAAGTTATATAATAAAATTTATGAATCAATGATAAAAGAGGAAAACAATTTGTATGTAGTCATATATGTTTAGATATGAGATTAAGATTAACATAAAAAAATTTTATGTATTAATGTTCCAAAAAAAAACCATATTAAACAAATATTATTATTGAATGTAATGTCGACAAGACGTATGTTTAAAAAAAAACAAGACTTTCATATGATATGCAAAATTGAATATGGTGTCAATGAAAAAAAAAAAAATCTATTGCAAGAGTAACATGAGATTAAATATACACATAACTAAATATGATGTTGATAAAAATACATGATCTAATGCGTTTCAAAAAAATATAAAGCTTAACATAAATTGAATATATGTTGATAAATATGTCACAAAATTTGTCCAAGTGTAACTTTAAATATAATTGCAATCTAATTACGAGATAAGACATAATTTAATTAGATTAATGTAGAAATTAAATTAAATATAATGTCGATATAAATTTTGATTTATGATGTCATATTATATCATTATGACATATAAAAAAAGTGTTTGTGCGAAAGCGACAAGCATATGTTTATTGAATATAGTGTCAAATAATACGTTATATAATGACATATGTAAGGGCGATGTGAAATACACTTATTTAAACATTACACTATTGATAATATGTCATATTCATGAAAATTAGAAAAAAAAATTATAATAGGACGATCCTTAAACAGAAAAGAATAAACCTTAAGTATCCATTGGTATCTTCCTTAGTACCTCTTCTTTGAGATGTGGATTAATTAGTGCGAGTATGTAATTCAAGAGTACAACTTCCTTCTCTGCTTGCCTTGCCTCTTCTCTTTATCTTTTGCGGGAATGATGGCAAAAAATTTTGTTTTTTCCTCTCTTCCTTTTTTCTTGATGGAGGAAGATACTTATTTATATGGAAGCTCCCTTATTCTTCTTTAAATTGGAATACTTTTGAATTAATATTCAAACTATCTAATTGTTCGATTATGTCAATGATATTTTCTCATATTTCAAAAATAACTCTATTGCTGTGCAGATCTGCCTCTCGCTCAAGCGAGGGGTGCTCGTGCGGCGGCTAGGTCGTGGAGGGAGCGGCGGAGCGGCGGGAGGGTTGCTTCTCCTAGGGGGTGCGGTGGGTGCGGATCTGCCTCTCGCTCGTGCTCGCTCGAGCGGCGGGAGCTTGAGCGGCGACTTGGGCTTGGAGCGGTGGGTGCTCGGCTGAGCTTGATCTGTTGCAGGTTCGGGCGTCTGCTCAAGGCTCGATTGCGGTGCACGGCATGGGGAGCGGTGGAGCGGCGCAAGCATGGTATAGCAAGTCTTTGTGCAGGGCTCGCTGGGCACTGGCTCCGGCGAGGGTTGCTTCTCCAATGTGTAGGGCCAGGAATGGCGGCTAAATGGAACAAGTGAAGGGCTGGCTGCGTGCAGTGAAGAGGCTTGCTTATGAAGGGGAGGATGTACTCGACACTTGCGAGATTCGGGTTTCGGAGTCACGGCATGGTGGTTCACCGATGCTACCTCCGGACATCGTGTTAGAGTCCTCCCTCTGCTGGGGCCTTTCCTTAAGGCTCAGCGAGTGGTTCCCTTCATCGGCAGGTAACATATATTGTCACTCTTTTGCCTTGATCTGACTCCTGCGGTCGGGTCGCTACCACTGATTTTTCGGAGGGATCGTTTCCCCTCTGCGTTCATTCGATCGACTAGATCGCGAGATCTGGTGGTTTTTCATGGTGCCAATGTTTGTTTTCATATTGATTTTTCGGCACCTTCAAATATTAGGGTGGATTGCATGATTTTGGCAGATCTTTGACACCATATTGGTTTTATTCGGTAAAATTGGTTTCTATGCATTTGGGTGTTTTTGTCCTTGCTGGATCCGTTACTTTGGATCATTTATATACCTCTGTTATAGACTTGCCTATGATTATTGCTGTGGATAAATTTTAGATGTTGGCTGAGCTCAGTTGGGAGTTTTTAGTTCCTCTGAGACTCTTCATTCAGATGCTTTATTTCCTGTTTATGTTCCATTATTTCCGGCGAACTTGCTTTTGCTGGTGGCATCTTGGCGAGGGACTTTGAATCCTCGAAGTGGCGTCTGACGCCTCGGGGTCTGTTTGGGGGTATTCTGGGTATTTTCCCTCAAAAATTTCGAATGTATTTCAAATGCTTGTGAGATCCTTGGAGAGATGGACATTACGTAACTTACTGTTCGCCCACTTACTATGTCTCATCTGGCTTTAATGCCGCCTCTCCTGCCTCATTTCGTGTGAGAGAGGAACTGAGGGCTTTGACGGGGCGGGAAGTGGGCCCTGTAACACCGCTTCATGCCCCATGATTTGAAAAGACTGAGAAGCTACTAGCAATGTCTGCTTTCCAACAGAGCAGAGAGGGGGAGCAGATTATGGCTCCCGATTGTGAGATGAACCTTGAGACTCCATTTATTCAAGGCCAACTTTAATCATTGGTTAAACTAACTTTGCATCTCACAGGCCAGCTTTCTGTGATGTTGGCTTTATTATTTTTTCAACACTTGCTCCCTCTTATTTT